>JAUZSU010187649.1:0-12236 GCA_034780255.1 Parotocinclus maculicauda
AGGTGTGAATGGGAAGCAGATGTGTTTAATTCCGTGTTACCACTCTCACATTCTCATACTGGTCACTGGAAGTTCAACATTGCACCTCATGGCAAAAACTGTAGAAAGAGGGTCTGAAAAATTTTTTTTTGTTCTAAATAAAGATGGCCTAGGCTATAAGTATGATGCCAACACACTAAAATTGAGCTGCAGCACGGTGTATATGTTTAATAGGACATGTTCCGCTCAGAACAGACCTCACCATGGTCGACTAATAGAGTTGAGTGCATGTGCTCAGAATCATATCCAGAGGTTGGCTTTTGAAAATAGATGCATGAGTGCTACCAGCATTGCTGCAGAGGTTAAAAGGGGTAAGGGGTAAGTCTGTCACTGCTCAGATCAAAAGCCTTTAAATAGTTTGCTGAAGACAAGCAGACTAAGGACATGGGTTACTCAAACCATGTCCTGTGGTCTGATGAGACCAAGATAAACATATTTGGTTCAAATGGTGTTAGGCGTGTGTGGCGGCAACCAGGTGAGGAGTACAAGGACACGTGTCTTGCCTACAGTCAAGCATGGTGGTTGAAATGTCATGGTTTGAGGTTGCATGAGTTCTGTCAGCTGTGGGGCGCTAAAGTTTAATAAGGGAACCATGAATGCCAGCATGTACTGTACCATACTGAAGCACAGCTCTCCTTTCAGAAACTGGGCCATATTCCAACATGATAACAACGCCAAACACGACTCCAAGACAACCACTGCCTTGCTAAAAAAATATGAGGGTAAAGGTCAAGCAAGTCTCCAGATCTAAACCCTACTGAGCATCAGTGGGGTATTCTCAAACAGAAGGTGAAGAAGCGCAAGGTAGTTAACATCCATCAGCTCCACAATCTTGTCATGGAAGAGTGAAAGAGGATTCCAGTGGCAACCTCTGGCATTTCAAAGTGGCATGCCCAAGAGAGTTGAGGCAGTGCTGGAAAATAGTGGCATCCACACAAAATATTTACATTGTGGGCACAATTTGGCCATTTTCACTTAGGGGTGTTCTCACTTTTGTTGACAGTGGTTTATACATTATTGGCAGGGAGTTGAGCTACTTTGAGGCCACAGCAAATGTACACTTTTATACAAGCTGTAGACTGACTACTTGGCATTGCATTATAGTGCCACAACTTCACCATTGTCCCATAAAATATATAATATAACAGTCACAAATATTTGAGGGCTGTACTTACTTTTGTGAGATACTGTATGTATGCATGTTACCTTTACGAAAACCATTAACCTTCAGCTACTCAATTGAAAGTCAAGCCTATCTGCTAAATTCTTAATAATAATCCGTACCAGAATATAACATATAGTATATTTTGTGCCAGATCATACAATAATAATAACAGATTACTTTATGCTTTAGCATTTCCTTGTGATTCATTGGAGACACACAAGTATTGCCATTTGAATCGAAGCTGAAAGAAGCAAAACTTTAACACGACAGTATTTGAATAAAAAATTGTACATTTAATTTGACTATGCTTTTCACCCGAATGATGACTAAGCAATGGATAATAGGTGATAGCTGATATAAAGTTCTAGCTACTCGAGACAAACTTTTGCAACTGTACTTCAAAGTGCTTAGCAGTCATCATTTTCTTTTTGTAGTTAATAAAATTTAATAAATCACAGTCATCAGTGAAGATAATACAGGTTTCCCTCGATGGTATCTGCACAGACTTAATAAAAATCACACCCTTTGCTCACAGTCAGAACCGCTGGGCCGATAAGCTCCAAAATTTCCAAGCTGAGAAGTAGGATTGGGAGATGGAGGAAAGAAAGATGATTTTATTGCTTGTGCCAGCAGGGTGAATAATGATTATCAGCAGTGTGTATCTCTGTATCTCATATTTGAGTCTTAGTCCTAGAGAAATCCCTCTAAGGCTCACTGCATGGGTGGGGGTGGGAGGAGCAGTCAAATATGATCTCATTAATAAGTGAAAGAAGCTTGGAGACCAAAAAATAAGCTAAAGAAAAAAAGCTGCAGCAATATCACTCTGATAGATGGCTGAGAGGGCTTCGTGGTGTGCGTTTATCTCAGATACACATGCGCAATCTTTAGTGTGATTCAAATGTTCTGCTTTGTCCTAAACAATAGACACATTTCAGACTGAAACTCTAACCAAATTACGCTAAATGTCAGAAAACGGTTAATGATGGAACATATGCACTCATGTTCATTAGAGCCAGCCCTGCTTTTTCAGTTATGATTTGTGTACCATTAAGGATGAAGACAGTGAGGGGGAGAGGGCAGAATATCCCTCCTTTTGTGCTCCCTGACAGCTGGAAGAATAATGTGGCAATCTACTGCAGCTAATTGTATTATGATTCTGCAGAGTGGCAAGGCTTCCTGCTCTGTTCCTTTTCAATCAGGCACATGACTGCCTGCTGGGTCCTCCCTGTCTCTGTGCAACATTCATTCCACTGACTGATACGTTTCAGCTTCTGATTTGACTTCACGTGGCCTCAAATGACAGTGTTCTGTTCTCTCGCTGTCTTTCTCTCTCTGAATGACTGTCAAAAATGTTCTGGTTTCAGGTCATTTGGGGCTTTAAATTCATTAATCTGTATGTTTTTGCATTCAATTCATCACCATCATCTTCACAATAATTACCAGCATTCTAATTAATGTGATATCCTTCTTGAAACTTATAATCACTATATATATATAATAATTACCAACAGCAACATTACAATTTAAAAACAACCAGCACTAACATTACCACCTTCAACCTGATTATCATGGTTGTAAAATAGTAAATTTACCATTTTTACAATTAAATCCCAGGGTGTAGCGGCCTGGGTCCTTTCTGTGTGGAGTCTGCAGGTCCTCCCCGTGACTGCGTAGGTTTTTATTGGGTACTCCGGTTTCCTCCCACAGTCCAAAGACATGTATGTTGGGTTAATTGGTGTTTCTAAAATGGTCCTTGGTATGTGACTGTGTGTGTGTGTGCCCTATGATGGATTAACACTCCATCTAGGGTTGTTCCTGCCCTTGCGACCAGAGTTGGGCACCGGCTGGCCCGCAACCCCGTGTGAAATAAGTGGAAGATATGAATTAATGAATTAATATATTTTTCCTTATCATTATCCAAGCAATCATTACCAGCATTACCACCATCATGATCATCGTCATCAAAGCCAGCATCACCATCTCCAAAACCATCATTGCTGACTTCAACAGCATCAAAAACAATATACTTCAACAACAAGGTTTTTTTTTTTACATTAGCGTTGTCATTATTGTCGTACCACCACTACCATCATCATCACAACCGACAAAACGATTGTTATCACCAATATTACCCTATCACTATTTCCAAAACCATAATCACTATCATACACATAATCACTAAACTTCACCATCATCATAATAATCGACCAACACATTCATTACCGCCACCAGGATCACAGTCACCACCTCAAAAACGATTATCACCAGTCACCAACACTGTTCAACATGGATCATCACCATCACCCTAGTCAACACCACCTCCAAATTTCTAATCAAATTAATCACTTTTTTAAGTAACATAAAAACTAGCTTCTATACCATCATTAACACTACCTTGAACACCATATCTAACTAACTTTATCGTCATCATAAAAAAATCATCAGCACCATTATAAGCCTCACCGACAACATGATTATCATCATCATTATTAATCACATTTTGCAACAGCATAGCAACTGTCATTTCATCAAATACCACCATAATCATCACCACTTTCAAAGCCATCATCACCACCTGTAAAAAACATTAGAACAGCAATGGTTAGACATTTGTATATTGAGGTACTGTTTATGCCAGATGCTGATTCTGCCGCAGCCCTCATCCTTTTTCAAGGCTTGAGACCTACGTGATTTACTCTGGATTGCGGAGTTTTCCAAAAGCCCAGTGTCATCACTAACACTACTCCTACCATAACCAACATTTCAAAACCACTACTTCCAAACCATTATGATCAACATCATTATAATAGTCAGGACTGTCAAAACCACCGTCATCATTTCCTAAATTATACTCACCATCATTACCACTATGATCATGATCATCATCACCACTTTATTGGTCAGCTAAAGTTGTGGTTTCTTTATTGGTAATCAAAAGTGTGCCCATTAGTCTATATAAGTGTTTACTGCTCATTCCTGCTGCTGTCTTGTGTTTTCAGTATTGTGAATGTATTTTTTTGTATTTATTATATACTAATTAAATGATACACTAAATTAAATAAATTACCACCATCTCTAAAATCACCATCACCAGTCTCTAAAAACACAATAACCACGACCTGCACTATCAACATCATCACCACCTCCAAAATATAAATCACCATCATCTCCAGAAAATCACCATAACCATTAGCACTGATATAATCAACACCTTTTTCCGAATCATCATCACATTGGATAACATTAGCTCCAAATTCATAAGCAACATCACATCTACATAGTCATCATCATTATCTTTACAATTATCACCACTATAACTATTAACATGATCTTGTTTTACGTTCACTGTGATTTCAAAATACATATCCAAATATAAATTAATGCATTAATAATACATTTATTCTGTGCTATTTGGAACAAACAGTTTAAAAATAAGCATATGATTGCATGGGCACTGTATGAATGACTGTGTGCAACTGGATATTAAAACAGTATGCTAAATACATAAATAAGATGACGGCCTGCAGATTCAAACAATCGGGAACCCAACACTGACAGGCTTGACAAAACATTAGCTTGTTAGCTGGGTCATCACGCCCAAGCCACTTGCAACCTGTCTGCCACTTTTCAGTGAGGCAGAGGCATCTGTGTATTCTCTACTTTTGCTCATCATTATCTTCCTTACTATTCTTGCATGATGTTCAAGCATGGTGTTCACTGTTAAGTCTGTTCAGACCAGATACTGGAGTAACTGAGCTTCCTCAAGGCGAAATAAGACAAACAATACAGAAATTACAGTTAATGATATCCAGCTATAGGACAGACCAGTGGGAGAAATGTCAAGCTGAATGAGCAAAATGAGCTAAGAAATGCAATGGCGCTTGAAAGTTTGTAATCCATTTAGAATTGTATATAAACATGACCTTAAATGTCATTTAAAGTAGAAAACAATTACTCAATTACGCAAATTAGACAAAACATTAGTTATGGTCATTTATTTACTAGGGAAAATTCTTTCAGTATTACATAGCTTTGCATGGCAAAAAATATGTGATTCTTTAGGACTGTTTGTGTTTATTTTGTTATGTGAAGGAAAGGACCTAGGCCGCTTCACCTGGGATCGAATCCAATACCTTCTTGCTGTGAGGCGATGGTGCTACCCACCAAACCACCCTAGGAGTAGCAGTTAACTTAAAAGTGACATTTAAAGTTAAAAGTAAGTTAGGTGTTTTTTGTAAGTTGGTGTCCTGTTATTTCTAAATGTTACTCAGTTCTTGTTTAATTGTGGGATAAATGTAGTTTTAAAGTATCCCCTAAAATTTGTGAGCAGTATATATTGACACTTCCATATAAGTAATATTGTATCGTTGTCCTCAAATACATAAATGACCAGATATAATATTTCTGGCATCCAACCACATATACAACCGTTAGCCATGTTGGTGGTAGTGGATATCCAGAGAATGGGTATTCTAATGTCACTGCAACAATAGCCTCTACCAAATGACCAGGGTGGATGGATATGGGGATATAGTGTTTTTCTTCATGCATGCTTATTCTCAGAGTAGAAAAAGTGGTCAGTTGTTTAAAGGCGCTTGTGGGATCACAAATCCTATAAAAAAGAAAAAAAAGATATGTCATGGAACTACAGGTAATCACATCTTATTACTAAGGTTTTTATTTAAAGCAATACTGTGAATTATAGTACAGGTATGCACTATGTAGCAGCCATCTGATCAACAACCATTCACTTTAACAACAGGCCTTTTAATTAAAAATAAAAATCTTACTTAACTGTGGTTGTGGTTAGCTGTTATTAGCACACATTACCTCATGTTTGGGGTAGAGGCTGCTTTATCTTGGTTGGTCACTTGTGTTTGTGTACGACTTCACACACACACGCACACACACACACACACACTAACACACACACACATGCACACGCACACACACAATATCACTATCTGTATATTGTCTGTAGCATATTACTATATAAACTGAGGTTCATATTTACACATTGAGCCTTCCTATGGCTTATCGTCCATGTTGTTTGTAATATTGTCTATCAATACATTATTGACTTCCAACAAAGACAATTATAAGGTCCATCAAACCTCTTCTTATGTTTTAATCTCATGCTACATATTTGTATTGTCTATATGTTTGTTTATTTTTATACATCACAAAAGGTTTAGCATGCTTATACGAGTTTATGCTTCCACTCGTGTTTTCAGTAGTATATCTAATGCACTTACGTATTGTCTGCACATTTTTTTTCTTGTAAAAAAAAAAAAAAACATTACATTTTTTGGTTAGAAAGACTGTGACTATGGTATTGTCTGCACAATGTAATTACTTTGGTTGTTAAAGAGCATACACATGCATTCATTTTGTTTTGAATTTTAAATTTGTTGTTCTCAACATAGTTTTATCCCAGCTCCACCCTTTTACTTCCACTGGCAAAAATATGGAATCAATACAGGCTGTAAACATGGTGCTTTTTCTACATCAAAGCAAATAAAGTCGAAAATATGACAGAAAGCAATTTAGCTGAACAACTCTGGGTCTGTGAAGCATACTTCAAACAAATTCAATTAAATTGTTTTAATTAACGGAATAATTTTCCAGATGAAGTAGAGGAAAATATATGGAATCATCATCAAAAATATCACAATTAGTACTTTGTTGTTCCTCACAGGGCTTTTATGACAGCTTGAATTCTTTGAGGCATGGTCTTCGCTATTGAAAACTGATGTTCTATATTAAGCTGGATCCAGCTTTCTCAAATAGTGGTGGATAAGCTATGCAGGAGGAAGACTTGTCGCAAAACATTTTATGTATGTCCACAATAAAGTTTAAATTGAATGACATCCAAGCTGTTTGCTGGCCAATGTACTAAGCTGGTGTGCCTTTCCTGAAGGGAAACGTTATTTTTATTTTTTATTATTTTCTCGGTGGCAATTTGCATTATCCTCCTAAAAATTACATCATCATCGCCAAACCTATTAAAAAGTGTCCAAAACTTCAATGCACACAAGTGTATTGACGCTTTAGGTTAATAATTGTCATTTCCCCTGACATGCAAATGCATATCATAAATAAGCAGGAACTTTGATTGGATGCTTCTGGCAAACTCACTTACATTTACATATGTCAAAAAAAATCCAGCATTATTTTCTTGACTAATTCAGATGCATGATTTATTGTTCAATATCACTTTTATACTTTATATTTAAATGTTATTAAACCAACATATTGTCATTCTATAATAATTTCCATTCTTTTAGTTGGCAACTATCTTGTTGGGGTCATGCTTCTTTTCAGGGTAAGCAGTCTCTTTAACTGCAAACTGATTTGCATTTTTGTGCTGGAATTTGTTTTAGAAATGCAAATTATACAGTGATTTCACAATTTTTCCTCAACCTTGAGAAATTCTTTTTTTCCCCCTGTACTCTAACTGGATAAAACAAGTATGCCATTAATATAACAATTTGATTTATTTTATTTTAGGTATGCTTCAAAAATCCAGAATTTTCAGCTTTGTTTCATAATTGCCCCCCTGGCATTTTTATTGGGATAAGTTTGGATATACACTCTGCTCTCTGGTCTCAGGCAGATATTTGGGCAATATTGACCACAACCAAAAAAACTAAAATATGACATACCACTGTACATTTTAAATACATTAACATAACAGTAATAAGTCATTAAGTTCATAGCTTACAATAACAATATTGGGTCACCTGAAGAGGGTGTAATATGTTTTTTTATGTTTTGTTTTGTTTATTATATTGACAAATATTTAGATTTGCCAAATCTAGATTGCCAAAATGTTAACATCAGTGTAACTGCATGGAATTCAATGTTGTATCATAAAATATGACGTCTTTAATTTATCTACTCGTCTTAATTTATGCTTTTAAACTATATTCTTTGACAGCAAAGTAACATCACATAATGTAGTGCATTATTACTTACACATTTATGTATTTATTTTTCACATGCTAATGCAACATTTCCTGTTGAGAATTCCTGTAGTTCCAAAGTTTATTAGAGAACACACGGCATAAGCAAGCCCTGAATGGGACACCAGTCCACCACAGACCCTAAGGTTCTCTGTTAGAAATCCACAATCACTGGCAAAACTCAAACCTGGCTTCTGGGTTTGGACAGACATATTATGCTAAGTGTCCTGGACTGCATTATGTTCTTTCTAAATAATATCATTTAAAGGCAAGAGAATACCTATAATGGATTGATAAATTAGCTTTTTGGCTGGTTTTAAGAAGTTAAGAGAGGTTACAACTCATGTAATTTAAGTCAATATATTTTACCATATCACCTCTTGTTTCCAACAGTGCCACAAAACAGAGAGAGTGCTGTAGAAAGTATTAACTTTAGTTTACTCTAGGTTTTGATTAACAAAAAAACAACAGAAAAAAGGTAATGATCTTAACCCCATAGCAAGCCTGTAGAGTAAGCTAATAATGAGAGTGCACAAGAAAGGACATTGAATCGAACAGGGCATAGCATTTATTTGCATCATGATACTATTCTATCTTGTGCTTTCAAATTTTTGCTTTCGCTGCCTGTTTGTCATTTGGTCCTGACTGAGAAAATTTCTGAGCCCTTCGCCTTAAAGTCCATGCAGGTTTTACTCCACTGTACAAAGATCCTGAATGGATCACGGAGCTGGAACCATGGAAGATGCTGCAGGGGCCATATGGGAAGTTGTTTATGTGAAGTTTTATAAATTTAGGATGATAAGATATTGATTACATCACAAAGGATGCTGCCATAGTTAAGTGAGTAGTGACTTCATTCCTACATAAATAAAGTTAATGTCTAATCTAATTAGAATGTAGGTGTATTAGATGTAATTAATTTCTAATACCTCCACCAGCATAAATAACTGCTACGATTCGATTTGGCAAGGGATGGACAAGATTCTGGATGTACTCATGTCAGAAGTTTAATGGATTTTTAGACTACGCAAATCAAATTTTGTGGGCCAGTCCAGATGTGTTTCGGGACATTTCCTGAATGTTCATCATATCAATCTGTCAGATTTGCAGCCCTTTTAAAGCAAGATTTGCCATCTTGAAATACATGCATATGAATGTTATGTTCCTTAGTAAGATAATAAGCAAAAGACAAAATCTGGTTGTCCAATAGCTCAGTGTAGGCATCGTGATTCAAATTTACTGTCACCTGAACCAAAGGATTATTAATTAATAAAATTAATTAAAACATCACCTTGCACTCAGTTCTCATCGAAATACACAGTGCCTAGAATAATTCACACACAGGCAGAAATGAGATTCGTCTGACCAGATAACACTTCATAAATTTTAGCCAATAGAATTTTTGTGTCTTTTCACCTTCTGAACCTTGCAACTTTGTAAGCAGAAGTTAGCTTGTTGCGTGCCACACAGCTCCATATCTTCATATTATGCATTTTCCCACAGGAAGTTTTTTTTTTCAGAAATTGGTTGTGACAGTCCTGCGTTGACTTCAAAAAGCAATTCTTGCCTAGAAGCGAAGTAATTTATATTCACAGGCCATAAAGCGAGCTGACAACCCGTCTGTCAGTTTTGTCTTTCAGCCACAATTCTGATGAGAATTTCCTATTTTTTTACCACTGCTGGTACAACTATAAGACTTTGTGCCAATCAATAACATCTGCTTTGTGACCCATCTTCTACACATTGAACGAGGCATTCACTGCACTGTACCACCTTTTCTCAGCCTATGAATCCTGCAACACCTTGCAGGTATATATAGCTCGATCATGCTCAAGAAATGACATTTCTTTGTCTGGAGAGCTAATGATTTCACATGTTGTATTACAAAATAAGAAATTTAAGTGTAAATAATAAAAACCCTGACTGTGACAGTGAACACATTGCAATGAAAAGCCATTAAAGCAAGCTGCATCTGTTTTTCTTAATTATAACTGGCAGGATGTCTGATTTTACTCTTGCTTTTGCTCAATTACTTTACTTTTTGACTTTTATTTGTTTTTTCTTTTCAGACATTTTTCTTTCAACTGGGCATCTTAAGTGATAACATTGTCACTGTGTCTGTGGTAGAGAGGTGATCTTTCTTTCTCATGTGTCTTGTGTCTATGTAAAATCTAGCTAGGACAAAGGCACCCCAAGTGACTTAGACATTGGTCTCTGTAATGATGATAATTATGCTAAAAACTGCTGCTGCACCACCCCAGCAACAAGAGTGAAGAGATTTAAAGCACAATGACCATCATTTTTTTCCACCTGTTCTGAACAAAAGTCATACTGTTTGACTCAATGGCAACGTTGCTGACTGCAACTCTAATTCTGAAACCACAGCACTTATTATGAAAGTAATGAAAATTCCTATTATGTTTCATTGATTCACATTATGCCCTGCTATGATACAAAAAAATTAGCCTAGCATGCATTACATATAAATGAGAAAAACACAGAAGGTGTCAGAATTATAATCACAATATATTTCTAATCATCAATCACACACACTGGAGTAAGAGTTTAAATAAGAACCGGAAAGACAAAAAGAACAATAAAATGGTATCAATTATGAATGGGCAGCAATGAACAAAGAGGCACTTTTACTTCACATGGCTCTAATGACAGCATTAGAATATACATTAAGATTTAATCACTTTGCTTTTTCATTCTAGACAAATACACACAGAAGATTGATTTTCACAAAATGTATTCAAGGTTACTAAACATACGTGACATACACAGAACAGAAATGCCCAAATCATTTACTGTGTTCTAAACATCTACATTGAAAAATCAAGTGTACTTTTTAACACAGTTTCAGTCCGGCACTTTGAATTGCCTCGTGTATGAATGGTGCTATACAAATAAACTTGCCTTGCCTTGCCTTGCCTTTCCAGCACCCGTTTTAGCCCTCACACCTTTCCCCAGATCACCCTCATCTTGTTAACTGCTGATGATAGCCACCAAACTGCTACCTGAAGCAGGACACAAGTGCATGCAGTGAATTTGTTTACTGAACTAAATAATGCTAGGAGACCTGCTCTCATTTACTCTTCTATTAATTAAATTGTTATGTTTAGTATATATTCTTTTGTATTATGCACTCTGGCCATTTTATTAGATACACCTGTTCAGCTCCTCCTTAAGGCAAATATCTAACATGGAACATGGCAGTAACTCAATGCTTTTAGGAATGAAGACATGGGCAAGATGATCTGCTAAAGTTTAAATTGAGCATTAGAAAGGGAAAGAAATTAGATTTAGGTGACTCTGAAATTAGCATGGACAGGCCGACTCTACTGGGATTTTCATACACAGCCATCTCTATGGTTAAAAAATGGTCCAATGGACCACTAAGTAACAGCTTTCTGGCTGAAAATGCCTTGCTGATGTCAGAGGCCTAAGGTAAATGGTCAGACTTGTTTGAGCTGACATAAAGACAACAGTAACTCAAATAATCACTCATTACAATCAAGGTATACAAAAAAGCATCTCTGTATGCACACCATGTCAGTGCTTAAAGCATTGCCTGATCTGATCAGTCTCAATTTTGGCTGTGACATTCAGAAAGTCTAAACAACATGAAATCTTGGACCCCTTCTGCCTTGTGTAAATGGTCACATACTGATGTTGGACAAGAAGGCCTGTCTCTCAGTCTTCGCTCTAATTCATCCTAAAGGTGTTTTATCGGGTTGAGGTCAGGACTCTGTGCATGGACCTTGCTTTGTGCACTGGTGCACAGTCATGTTGGAAGAGGAAGGGACTAGCTCCAAACTGTTCCCACAAAGTTGGGAGCATGGAATTGTGCAAAATGTGTTCGTATGCTTTCACTTTCATTGGAATTAAGGTGCCAAGCCCAGCTACTGAAAAACAACCACACACCATAATCCCCCTCCAAAACTTTACACTTGGCACAATACAGTCAGACAAGTACCGTTCTCCTTGCAACCGCCAAACCCAGACTTATTTATCAGATTGCCAGATAGAGAAGTGCAATTCATCACGCCAGAGAACACGCCTTC
>JAUZSU010187660.1:0-12235 GCA_034780255.1 Parotocinclus maculicauda
ATAGTAATATGTATATATGCTCTGAGAAGTGAGCCTGTGTGCGCGCTCGCCTGTGCGCGCTCGCCTGTGCGCGCTCGCCTGTGCGCGTTCGCCTGTGCGCGTTCGCCTGTGCGCGTTCGCCTGTGCGCGCTCGCCTGTGTGCGCGCAGTCAGCTACAGCTAAAGGGTTCAACTCCTCAAATTCCATCACATCATCACGGCTATGAGTCACCTCAAGAAGATGCCTCTCATCCCTCCACCTTGCTCCCTCTCACTCTCTCCATATCAGTCTTCCTGCAGGCCTTTTCTTATCTGACCTTTGCTTTACTGTCACGATAATGAAACGGATAAAAATGACATGGTTTATTTACGCACATGCTATAATCTACAGCTGCTCATCTCTCTCTCTATCTACTGCAGGGTTTTTACAGGGTGAATGAGCAGAGGATCTTCCTTTAACCACCTAAATAAATCAAGTTATAAACACTGCTCTGTCTCTCTCACTTGGTATAAGCAGTTTATAATCGTGACATTTAACATTCACACAGTTTCTCTGTCCTAACAGAGACCTCCCTCAGTATGGACACAAGCAGTGGCAGTCCTATTTCGGCCGGACCTTTGACGTCTACACCAAGCTCTGGAAGTTTCAGCAGCAGCACAGGTCAGACTTTATATAACTTTTTAAGGGGAAGCTATTCTAACAAGTCCAACACTTCAGTGGTTTCCAGCAGAGATGCACAGGTTGAAATGTTCTAGGTCGATTTCGGAATTTATAATTTTGGCAATTCAGATTTTCCTCTCTCTAAAAATGATAAATGAAGCATACAGAAACTGTTTGGCCTCACTTTTTTCATTGCTTAAGAATGATAGCGATGACTGGATTGTGTCTTACCCCACGCTCTTGCTAGCTTTAGCTTTCACCTCTTTCCTTTTGTTAATTTTGTAAAACATATTTGGTATAATAATGTCTTATAAAAGTTCTTGTTTCAAATGTGTACGCATGCTTTATTATATATATTTATTATATCCTCCACAGTTTCAAAAATAAATCCCTACTCCCTTGTTAGTATCACACTATATAGAGAGATTCTATTTAGTTGACTAAGTAGCACTCAAAACACAACTGAAATCAAACACTTTCTCATAATGAACATGCTTTAGCCTCATAAACAAACCGGTTAGTAGCTGAGCCGTTTACATTTAGTGTTTCAAGCTGTACATAAGATTTTGGTCACCAGCCGTTCGATCAGGGCATCTCTAGTTTCTAGGGTTGCATTTAAGGGATAAGCATTTCTACAGCACGTTAAACATGTTCTGACTTCATGTGCTCATCTGTGTGTCTTTACTGTGTGTTTTGTGCTCTGGAGAACAGACAGGTGCTGGACAACCGATACGGTCTCAAGAGGTGGCAGATTGGTGAGGTGGCATCTAAAATCGGCCAGCTCTACTACCACTACTAGTAAGGCTGCTTTTCTAAAACGTCTCATTTGGTTCAGTTTAGGGTCAGCATGTTCCGATGAGATGTTCCTCACATGTTCCTCACATGTTCCCCACAGCCTCCGTACTTCAGAAACTAGCTACTTAAATGAAGCTTTTTCCTTCTACTCGGCCATCCGTCAGCGCTCCTATTACTACCAGGTCAACAAGGAGGACAGGTCAGAGCTCATTCGAATGTCTTTTTGTCACATTATATGACGGTCTTGGTCATGGGGTGGAGGTGCGCGTTTGACGACTGTTCTGGAGGGCGCGTGGTGCAGGTGTAAGCCCTTGATGATCTTGTCTTTCTCAAGACAGACAAGCCAGTCATATCTGCCAGGATTTTCCTGCTGTTAACAGGCTAACATGTTAAGCACCAGACGGGCTCATTCTAATGTTAGGAAACATTAATTCACTATCTTCCACTTAATCCACACGCCGGCCGGCTAGTAGGAACAACCCTAGACGGGGTGCCGATCCAACGTAGGGCACACACACACACACACACACACAGAGTCATGCACAGAGTCACCAATTAACCTAACATGCATGTGTTTGGACTGTGGGAGGAAACCTGAGTACCCGGAGTAAACCCACGCAGAGACAAGGGAGGACATGCAGACTCCACACAGATAGAACCCAGGCTGCTCCACCCTGGGATTGAACCCGGGACCTCGTTATGAAAACTGATAAGAAAAAAAAAAACAGATCCACAGCTGTCAGACAGTGGGATCTTCTTGATGTTCTTTATCATTTCTAACCCCTTTGCCTCATTCTGCCTTCCAGTTTCATCGTCACGGTCTGTATTCTCCATCAATCTCCATCATTCCCTTATTTAATTCCCTTAGTACTTTCACTACACTTGTATTGATTTCCCATCTTATTTCCCTTTACCTTCTGTTCTACCCCCTCCTCTCGTCCCTTCCTATTTTCCTTTGTATCATTCATCATTTTCTGTAATCTGTTTCCCTCTTGCCTTTCCACATCGTCCTCTTAGCCATTTCTCCCAACCTTTCCTACTTTACCTAGGTTCCCTTTCCCACATTCCCTTTTCTTTACCATACCTGTTTCTGTTTTTATTTTTTATTATTTTTTATTTTTTTTGCCATCAACTCTCTCATCCAGTTCCCTAAGCTTCCCATTCTCTCCTCCTGAACCAAACATTTCTTTCTTTATCTAAATGTAGCAGCTGAGGACACAACAACCTACAGTGACTGGAATAAATAATGCAGAGAACTCCCTCATATTATTTTAATGATTATACAGGGGAAGCTCGGAATTCAAACTTAATTGGTTCTTGAAGGCTATTCGGATTTGGATTTGTTTGACGTTTGAATCAGATTTATTTCAGACATACCCTGAGGCTGGATCGAAAGTATGAATTATAAATATGATTGTTTGATATCTAAATTAATCGAATAAAGATTCTGTCGTTTTATACTCTCTATTTGATCATACTCAATAATTTTTATATTCATTTAATGTATTATAGTCTAGATGTTATTCTGTTTTATTTTCAATTTGGCTCGTTAAAGCCAGAGTACTGTTCTTCTTGGCAGTAAATATCTAGACAGATAAATAAACAGAAATATCTGGAATGCTAGCAGACAAATAGCCCTAAATGTATGGATTGAAAATGGAAATGGATGGAACCATAAATATTGGGACAACTAAGCATCCTTAGCCATATGTAGTATAGTAACACATATATATTAATGTTTATGTATCTGGGCAAATAATGACCCTTAGCCATAACAGTGTAGGTCTCTAATTGGCGTTTAGTCAAAAGTATTGGCACCCCATCACAGCTGTTTATACATTACTACCACTTTATACATTGTATCCCATTTAAACCATATTGATAGCCCAGCTATCAATAGCCTAGCAACCACCAGCAACCTTAACAAGTACAATTCATTGAGGATCATTTACAAACTTTCCCTTTCTCATGTTCATTATTTTGTCAATAAGTATGTTCTCTTTTTTCATGTTATATTTAGCGTGTGTATGTATAAATGATGTATTTAATCTATTTAATTATTACATCTAACATCTTGGCTATCCAAGGACGTTGGATTTTTTTTTAAGTCTCGGTCCTCCTAGGGTTTCTTCCTTATAACATTAAAGGAGTTTTTCCTTGCCTCTGTTGCTCTAGGCTTGCTTAGTTAGAGCTGTGGGATAGTTGTAAAGTCGCTCAGAGACAAGCATCCATTGTAAAAAGAGCTACATAAATAAATTGGATCTGACTTGACTAATGTTTGTAATTCTGTCCCTTATCTCTTTCCTAATCCCTTGTTGAAGCTCTTGCTCCCTTCTTTTCTGGTTTCTTGCCATTTCCCTCATCGAGATTTGAAACTTCTCTGCTCACTTTTCCAGACCTGAGTTGGTGGTGAAGAAGCTGAGGTACTATGCTCGCTTCATTGTGGTGTGTTTGCTGCTCAACAAGATGGACCTGGTGAAAGTTCTGGTGAAGGTAAAAAGCTTAACACAAGCAGCTACTGAGACAGGGACTGTAGCCGGAAATGGAAACATTTTAGCGCTGTTGCCATGGAGATTGAAGCACTTATAATACTGTGAGGATGGAAATTAATTCTTGACCCTTTTTATATACCAAGAAAATATTATCTAAAGAGAATTTACAAAAACAAGACACAGCTTTATGCATTAATTGTTTATATATATAAAACATTTAAATCTATCTTTAATCTCTCTTTCTCTCTCTCTTTCTCTCTCTCTCTCTCACGCTCTCTCTCACGCTCTCTCTCACGCTCTCTCTCACGCTCTCTCTCACGCTCTCTCTCTCTCTCTCGGCGCGGTTTATTCCCACAGTCCAAACATACGTGTGTTAGGATAATTGATGGCACTAAACCGGCATCAATTTGAATGTATATACTGTATATACTCCTCACAAAAATTTGTAAACTATTCCCTAATGAAATATCCTCTCATTTGTCTCGCCGAAATGACCACTGATGCCAGTAACGATGTTAAATAAACAACAAACAAATATTTCCTAATTTTATCTTTGTTTAGAATTCTATGCAAGTTAATTTCTCTGTTTCCACATTTTCCCCTGACAGTTCGGATCAGCCGTAAGCGGTGACAAGAATAGCATTTTCTATATCATTTAGCTCGTTTTCTGACAAATAATTTAATGTTAGGCCCAATAAAATATAAAGCATAATAATTTACAGTTTTAGGTTCGGTTAACAGTTGAGTTCCGCTAGCATTTATATTCCAGCTAGCTGGCTGTATGGAACCACCGTATTGAAGCATACTGTACTAAATTATTTGCGGTTTTCATAAACATAAGCTTTATTAACTACTAGGTTTAATTTAATTGCTAGTGGATCTTAAGGACTGAAATGTAAACGACAACATGATCACATGTTCCTGTTCACACGTCTCATTTAGGCTAACATGATCTTAATTCTGGGTGAAACCCGACGTTTGATTGTTTCAGTCCAATCCAAATAAGGTGGTGAGCTCTCATGGTCACAAGGCAAACTGGGAATAGATTAGAATACTTATGGTGTTGAATAGAATTTGTTCATATTTTTCCTGTCAAATTAGAAGAAATTTTTAATAAGATTTTATTTGTTACGTTAGTTCAGAGCCATGCAATATTTAAACAGTAAACATAAATTTTTTTAAAGTCTGTGATCCAAGCAACTTCATATGTTTTCAGTCGTGATGAGAGTGCTTCTAAAATGTGACTGGTATTGTGTTTGTGCAGGAGCTTTCTGAAGAAATTGAGGACTACACCCACCGCTTCAACACAGAAGACCAGTTAGAGTGGAACTTAGTGCTGCAGGAGGTAGCTGCTTTTGTAGAGGTGAGGTTCAGAAATAATAATATAATAAAGCTTGTGTGTCAATATGAACACTAGAACTGTCTAACTATTAAAATTACGGTAATTGGACACCAAGCGTCCTGAATTGTTTACCACTCACGCTAGCGCTAAGAATGCTCCAGTTTGTAGAATAGTCAATAGGTCACCATTCTGGGTCATGAGCACAAACAAAATTATAAATGCATTAACGTTGACTGACCTTATGCTCCATTATGGTGGCACGGTGGCTCGGTGAGTAGCACTGCCATCTGACAGCAAGAAGGTCCTGGGTTTAATCCCAGGGTGGAGCAGCCTGGGTTCTTTCTGTGTGGAGTCTGCATGTCCTCCCTGTTTCTGCGTGGGTTTACTGTGGGTACTCCGGTTTCCTCCCACTGTCCAAATACATACGTGTTAGGTTCATTGGTGTCTCTAAATCTCTAAATTGTGTGTGTGTGTATATATAACTAGTTCTGATATAACCTTGTGTGTGTCGCTGAAATGGCCGCTGATGTTGATAGTGACGTTAAGCTAAACAATACTCCATTATAATTGTTCCTGTTTGTTCTGTACGCATGTTTTTAGGCAGATCCAGTGATGATCCTGAATGATGACAATGCAGTTGTCGTGAAGTCCCATCGCTTGCAAGAAGGGGGTGTTCCCGCACTCGAACCGGGCATGGTCGTTGGTCAGCTCACCTTGGCCGACGCCCTTATTGTGGGCAACTGCAACAATCAGGTAATGAAACTTTGTATCCTGGCCAATCAAATATTAAAACATTGTTTGTGAAGGGACAAACTGATTATTGTTTTTTATTATCGCTTTTTTTTAAGCGTTACACCCACCTTTCTTGTTCAGAGTCATGGAGGAGTCATTGACATACATGCGCTTAATAATCTTATTATCATTGGTTATCTGATATCAGGCTTTATACAAGTTAGTTCCGACCTCACAATCTGATTGGTTGAGAAGTGTTCTAACACTAACGCGTCCGCGGAGTGATACAGCTTTAATGTGAGAAACGCATTAAAGCTGTATCACTCCGCGGACGCGTTGCCTAGTAACGGCATATACACACAAACGTCCGTTACGGGACACCGGTGAGAATAATTACAATATGCTTGTCCAGTTATCAAATGACCATAAAAAGTGTATATTATCTCAAAATACCATTATTAATTACAGGTCTAAAAGCTCATGAAAAAGCTAACGGAGACCTACGCTATATCGGAATCCTCAGAGCCGAGCGGAGCAGAGCAGCCTTTTTTTCCTAACTGCACGATGAATGGAAGTGTGCAGATTAATATTTACAAATTATTTCCGCTTAATCTTTGCTTAATCCAAATTTTGATTTAAAGTTAACGTTCGTGGTGTTAGCCTGTATAAACTATACGCCGTATTCCGTATATGGAACTGTTGTTGTGGAACTACTTTTTGGCGGAAGGCTCCCTACTCATTAAAGCATATTTATTATGAATTTTGATGTTGTTTGATTTATTTTCTTCATTTAGTTTGTAAAAAAAAACTGTTGTATAAAAGCAATAGAACACTCGAGGTCGTGTTATCGCAACGGCTACGGCCGAATCACAGCCGTGATGTTATTCGCGATAACACACTCCCTCTCGTGTTCTATTGCTTTACTATGCAACAACCAGTGAGCTACTGTCTCTGTCATTCACTGTCCAGTTTATTAGAGACCTTAATGCAACACCCTGTATATGTAAAGTCAGAGTATGTAAAAAGTCCAGCGGCACTGCTGTGTCTGATTCTCTCGTACCAGTACAACACACACTAGCACAAACACCACCAAAAGGATGTTGAGAAACATATGGACAAACAGTCTGGAATTATAGAACTACAAAGGTGGAAACAATGTAAAGGTAGCTTTTAGTCCAAATTTGTCTGTAGTCTTTGATCTTTAGTCCATATGCGTGTGTGTGTGTGTAGGGGTAAGTAAGTTCATTTAGTGCTTTGGTGTCTAAAACTCTGGTGCCTAGCAACAGGTGAAGTCTGTTTCTTTTCTAATTTGTCTGTGAAATGCTGAAGGAAGTTCAGCTTCGTATCAGGAAGCAAAGCCATCAGTTACGTTTGATAGAGACGCTTTTGTGAAGTTCATCCATGCAGCTGGTAATCAAACCTTACATCAATCCATTCAACCCCCCTGCTTTATCTCTGTCATGTTAATATATCTGCCCCTTTATCTAGCCTCTATCTGCCTTTTTGTCGTCTTATCCCTCCTGTTAGGGGTGTGTGTGATATTACAAAAAAATTATATCTCTGTAAAAATACTTCACAACATTCTAAAGAGTGTTTGTGTTATTTTTATATTGTACTAGCTTCCTCTTGTTAATAGGATATGAATTGGTTACATCAGTGGAAATGAAAGTGAAAGATAACTTCAGATTTATATACAAGGGAAACTGGTCTTATTTATTTATTTCATGACTTGACTTCAGATTAATATTATATCGTTTTATATTACATGTTTTACAATGGAGGAGCACTATCTCAAAGCAGATATTACATTTTGGATTATCTTCCAAGATCTAGGCCAAATCCCAAATTTGAGTAAGCCTAGGATGACAGTGGCAAGGAAAAACTCCATCAATATTATAAGGAAAAAAGCCTTGGGAGGACCAACACCAAGGCAGGTTTATTTGTATAGCACCATTCATACATAAGGCAATTCAAAAAATAATATGAAATAAATAATAATCAAATTTAAACAGTTAAAAGTACAATTAATACACTGTGAAAAACATTAACCCAAGGAAACAGTTTAAAATAATAAAAAGCAGAGTGCAGGTAAAAACACATTCAGGTTTCATATGCACAGCTAAAGAGAAGAGTTTTTAACCTGGATTTAAACATTGTTATAGTAGAGACCAGCCTAACATCGTCAGGGAGACGATTCCAGATTTTAGCTCCAAAAAACTGAAACGCTGCTTCACCATGTTTAGTCCTGATTTTGGGCACCAGCAGAAGGCCTCTGCCTGATGTTCTAAGAATCTGAGATGATTCATATGGGACCAACATGTCAGAGATGTACTTTGGTGTTAGGCCAGAGAGAGACTTGTACACCAGTAGACGGATCGAACCTGCTTGGGCAGCTTAGATGATGAATGCAAGAATTAAACGAATGTATCTATTCAAATAAGTTTGTATCAATCAGACACAAAAACAGAAACTAAGTAAGTGTTAACAGATCAAATGTTGAATAAAAGAATGTAAAAAATCTTTATATGGCCTCATTTCGTCTGGAAAGGGAAAGTCGTAACTGAAGCATCCGAGTGGATAAAGTGCAGGGTTCACACTGCGCCACAGCAACCAATTTCAGATTTCGCTAAAGTTTGTCATAATCTTCATATGTGAATATGGTGAGAGTTCGGTACTGAGCTGTCTTCAATGGCGATCGATTTCCAACACAGTTTGCAGATTGACGACTTTTGAGCAACATCTGTGAGCGTGAAGATGAGCCGTGTCTAGGAAATGAGTCTTATGATTACAGATTATTAATTAGAAATTTGTTTATTCGTGCACTTTTGTGCAAACTGCTTTCCCCTGCGCTGATACACAGCCACATGACCTTGTTTTTTTATCATTTCCCTGAGTAACGAGTATTATGGTGTCACACAATTCATATTTTATCGTAGACAAAACATATTGCACATCCCTACTTCCTATTTTTAATCCACGCCTCATCTATCCAACCAACGTTCCTTCAATTTTTCCAAATGTTCCTTCATCAGTTCTTTTTTTTTTTTAAACCCACCTATCATCCCTCCTCCATCATTGTACTGTCAATCACCTCTCATCTATCCATCCACCCTACCTCCATCCTTCCTATTTATGCAGAAATATAGGCCTCCAACACCACTTCGTCTCCAAGTGTCTTGATACAATGTCATGGGATGTTTGTATATATGGTTTCTGACTCAGCTTGTGGCTGAAACGAAACTCTTAAATGTAGCTTGACTGAATGAGTCAATATTCTACTTCCCCTCTTACAACTGGGAATGGTACATTAACCAGAAATCAGTAGTTAATGGGAAAATAACTCTTTGGGACAGCATTGTTACTGCTCACAACATTTCGGGGATATTTCCCATTTTTGTGAGCAGTATATTATAAATAATGTAATGCTCATTGTAGAATAGGTTTGGCTGACATACTGCACTGTGCAAAAGTCTTAGGCCACCATTAGTATTATCGACTTCTGAAAAAAATGGTTTCTTGGCTGCTCCTCTTTTAATATGACAATTCCTGATTAGGTTTCTTCAGACTGTAGAAGAATCAGCTTGATCTCCTGGGGAAGATAAGTTGTGGTTATTGCTCATGTGAAAGAGGAAGAAACATAAACTTACTAATGAAGCCCAAAGTTGTTTTTTATTTATAATTGTTTTGTTTTTAGTACTATATACTAATGCACTGTGTGTTAAACCACATAAGATTCTTTCACACGAAAAATTATTATTACACAATCATTTAATGATCATTTAAACAATAAAACAGAATCGGTACTGTTCGTTTGTAAACATTTGTGTGTTCCGTTCTACTATGTTAAAAGAAAATGTCCAGTTTTGATTGTTTGCTTCTTAGCTAAATGTTTAAAAACCTACAATTTCCTTACTACATGTTTGCAAATGTTAAGCTTGGGGTAAATTTTGTTTCTTTGCCTTACAGCCTCATTTGTTTGTCAAGAGAATGAAGGAATAAACATGGATGCGCTCAGCTGGACGTCCAGCCCACGTACAAATGGACAGTCGTACGTTGGTTCCGGTCGCTTTGCAAGCTGGGTAACTTTTGATGATGATGACTCTGACATGCCAGACTACCAACCTGCTCCAAAACCATCCAATATTAAGCTCAACAACCTCAACAACTCGCCGTTACAGGATGCCAACAGCAACTTGATCGTGTCATCCATCAGTAACCAGAGGACAGAGCGACACATTTTGGATTTAACTCCGGATGGGACGGATTCTGTGTTTGACCGGCCATTGCTGAACAACAGCACACCTTATACCAAGAAGAATCCATTCTTGCATGAAGATTTTTCAAACATTCAGCCTTCCTCTATTAACCCCTTCAGCTCCTACTTTAAGTCACCAGACAGACATGAATCCGAGACGCCTCCGGACGTCTCCGTCAAATCCCCCGCTCCCTCTGCTGATAGAAAACTTGAATCCTTCATGCATTTTTCCAGCACAAGTTATTCTGATGACGGGATAGAAACGTACAACTCGGGTCCTCCTAAAGATGACCTGGATCAATTCAGAAACTTGCAGATCTCTGACCCTGACCAGGTAGAAAGTCCCTCTTTGCCAGATGACCCAGTAGATGAGGGGGACGACGGCGAATCTCCGTATCACCCACCTCACATGTCTCCGCATGATGGCTGGCCCATGCTGTTGCGCATCCCTGAAAAGAAAAACATCATGTCCTCTCGGCACTGGGGCCCGATCTTTGTGCGGCTGACCACTGCTGACCAGCTGCAACTGTTCTATGAGAAAGGCCTGGAGAAACCCTTCAAGGAGTTTCAGCTAAACGCCCAGCTAGAGCTTTCCGAACACAAGCTGCAGAGCTATGAAGACAACAACCGGGTGCACACTCTTAGCTTGGACCACGTTGTGTACAAGGAAAAGCGCAAGATTCAGCCCAAAGTTACCGTAGTACACCTGCCCGTAAAGGAGCAAATGGTCAAGCTGGGCACCTACAACTACCAGGATTTTCTGAGCTTCAGGTATGCTCTGAAAGAAAAGCTGGTGGGCCTGGTGCCAGACCCTGATTCTGTTAGCTCAGCTTATTCTGAAGAGGAGATCCAGGTGGAGGTGGTGGATAGCTTTTATGGGGTTCTCTCTAAAGCAGACAATCTCATTCTGCAACAACTGGTAACCACCCGGGTTTCTGTGCTGGCCTTTTTGAATGGGTCACCCCCTTGTTGCCTTGGCCTCAATGATGTCCAAGTCAAAGGGAAAGAGGTGGTCTCGAGGCATGACATCATTCCCAACACTACAGCTCGCTGGATTCACTTGCGAGATTGTCGACTTCATGAGTGTGCAGACCAGTCAGAGTTTGCAGAATCCAGGACCATTACCTTCGAACCGCAGTCAGGACGCCGATTTGAGCTTCTACGATTCCGGACTGCTTATGCAGAGAAGACTTTGCCCTTCACTCTGAGAACGGTGGTCAGCGTTCGGGGTGCTGAGGTGGAACTTCAGTCCTGGCTGGTCATGTCTACTGGCTTCTCATCCAATCGAGACCCTCTGACATTGATACCGTGTGAAAACGTGGCCGTCCGTTACCCCATTCCCGAAATATGGGTCAAGAACTTTCGCAGGGAAAGTGCGACTGGAGAGAAGTCCCTCAAGGCTCGATTTAACAAAGGAGCCAGCTTTGGTTCGGTGAGCAGTTCAGGATCAGAGCCAGCCATGAAGGTCACGCTGGGGACTGCAAAGTATGAGCAAGCGTTCAAGTCTGTGGTTTGGAGAATCAGCCGCCTGCCAGACAAAAACTCAGGTAGGAACTAACTGCCTTGTACTCACAGCTTGCTAGAAGGTAATTACAGTTCTGTTCCACACAGTCGGTGTCAGACAAGACATTCTGAAAGTGACAATCCTGGTTGCCAGTCATAGAAAATTGGGAGTTGAAATACTGACAGAGTTGAACTGGTTTAAGTAGTGTTTTCTCCTCAGAGACTTGAGTTAAGCTGTTTGGAAGATTTTTTTGGTTTACTTGCGTTGTTCCTGTTTGATCATACGGTGCATAATGCATAGTTATCTGTTTAGGCAACACGTCATCTGTATTGTCGCTAGTTGAGGGTTTCTTGTTCTCTCAGGGCTTCTTCATACAAATCCCATGTTTATGGTTTGTTTGTTAATTTGGCTTCTTTTGGCTTCTTTATGGCTTTAGTGGCTCCATCATCTTCAGCGACACACACAAGGTTATATCC
>JAUZSU010187671.1:0-12235 GCA_034780255.1 Parotocinclus maculicauda
GTGTGTGTGTGTGTGTGTGTGTGTGTGTGTGTGTGTGTGTGTGTGTGTGTGTGTGTGTGTGTGTGTGTGTGCGCGTTCAGCCGGACCTGTACAAATCGGTTCGAAGCCATTTCTCCCAGTCCTGCTCTCGTGACCACCTTCTTGCTCAGCAGAAGAAAACTGATCATCACATTCACTAAAAGACGTTTCATCATTTATTTTAACCAGCCAGCGAAAACCACCCTGAACAGTGTGGTACATCGCTACCCACAATGCACCAGCACAGCTAGCTGCCAATCTTAAAAAAAAGTAACACACACTTTTCCCTTCTACAATGAGCTACCTGGGGCTTTCCTAAATTGCTCTTTTCTTTGAGAAATAACAAAACAACAGCAGGTCGATAATTGAGGGCCTGTCCTCAGACTGGTATTTGTAGCTCAGGTGAACTCAATTACGAAGAAATCAAAAATAATACCCTGATAAAAATCAGTTCAGCCTTTCTGCTTGTACTGAGGTTCATACGGGTATAATGGGGAGATATTTCGCTTTTCTGCTGAAAAAAGTAAGAGAGACTTTGTAAGCTGTTTATTAAGCTAGTTACGTATATAAGAGAAACTGTACGACTGTCCTGCTTTGAGCATTAACACAATCAACACTGACCAACAGGTGACCGTCAATAGGAAAGGTCTGGTGAAACTGCACGTTGTGTGATCTTGATGTTGTCCAAACACCATACCAATTATTCTGCTTACAAAACTGACTTCATTATTAAAGGTCAGGATCGAACCAGGGAAAATGTTGGTGGCATGGTATCTTCAGTGGGCTGCACGGTGGCACGGTGGTAGCCTTGTCACCTCACAGTGAAAAAGTCCTGGGTTCGATCCCAGATAAAGCTCTGAGTCCTCCCCGTGCCCATGTGGTTTCCTCCCACAGTCACGACATGCTTAAGGTTAACTGAACACTCTAAATTGTCCTTAGTGCATGTGTAAGTGTGTGTAAGCAGTATACAGTGTTCCCTCGGCACTTCGCGGTTCACCTTTAGCGGACTTGGTGCATCGCGGGTTTTTAAAAAAGTTTTATGGAAAAATATCGCGAATTTTCGCTGTTTTGTGGAACTTTTACATTAGAAAAAAAATCACAAAATTTATAAAAAATATATAAAAAATGTGTAGGATATTTTGGTGCTGTAAGCTCGGTACGGACGGAGCATGTGTGATACGAGAGTGATGTATGGTGTGTTAAGTAAAGAGAACGTTCCATTACTTCAGAGTGTTGCTTCATTATTCAACAGTTAAAAACACTACAATAGAGTAATTACTCAGCGGATGAATACTCACCAAAAACGAGAAGTAACACTAGAGCATCGGTCAGTTACCCAAATGTTTTGCGAGTTCTACGGTTAAAATAGTGTAGAAATACTTATATAAATATAACGTCCCTTCTTCACGGATTTTCGTTTATCGCGGGTGGTCCTGGAACGTAACCCCCACCATAAACGAGGAAACATTGTACTACATTTCCCAGCTTTCATCACTCTCGCCACGTGACTTCCTACGTCTGGTATGGCCACGTCCCAAATCAAGCGCAGAAGAATATTGAGCAAAACGTACCCTTAAAGATGATTAACGCAAGTAATGCAAGTATCACTTGCACTGAAAAAATGATGGATTATGGATTATACTTTGTCGATTATTATTAATAGTCAAAGCCAGGGGGTCTTTAAAGCTTTCCAAAAAGCATCAGTGTGCCCCCAGGTTTGTGCCCCAGACCAAGCAGGAGCTACACCTGATTTCACTTTGTTCTTCTTTAGGCTATAAAGTGTGACTCCCTACTGGATTCAAGTCTCTATCCATTCGACCATAATGTCAAGCGTCTCTGGTTTTAATGGAAAC
The DNA here is from genome assembly GCA_034780255.1 of Parotocinclus maculicauda. Taxonomy (NCBI): domain Eukaryota; kingdom Metazoa; phylum Chordata; class Actinopteri; order Siluriformes; family Loricariidae; genus Parotocinclus; species Parotocinclus maculicauda. The sequence continues at coordinate 1,872 of JAUZSU010187671.1, forward strand.
TATATTTATCAGTATAAGTGAGGTTACCATTATTCAAAAATGCTCTAGTATTTTCCAGTTTTTCAGGCCGTGCCGTAGCAGTAACCCCAGTCATGTGACCACACCGGCTGTGGTTATGTTTACAAGAACAAAAATATCCACTGTGTCTATTTAAATCTGCGTATCAGCTGTCAAATGCAGCCATCGTGCTCTTCCACAGAGCGCATACCGAGCATGGCTCAGAGCTAAAGATGGCGCCGTTCTCTCTGAACAGGGCCACACCGAAGGGCCTCGTCTCCTGCCAGGAGCGTCTGCTTTCACTGCTACAGAAACGAGAGCAGCAACATTCCCTGCAACTTACAATCTAGGCATAAAAGTGATTTATGTTCACGCCCGTTCATACTGATGTGGGTATATTTAAAAACGTTTACATTAAAAGGGTGTTTCTAGTACTTTTCATTCATAGCTCAAAAACTAAAAGATGAAGCAGATTATTATTAGAATTAATCTATAAATGATTTAAGTAGATAAACAACCCATGATTAGACAGTCAGGTAGCACAGCGGCAGTTCGCTACAGTACCAGCGTGGTCACCATGCCTTCTGGCCAGGATGGGCATCATACCACAGACCTGTGCCAGTTCTGCCATTAACTACCTTAGGATAGATTTTAAGCACCCTGGCTGGCATGTTTTGTTCATTTTTCTTTGTTTCTATCTGCAGGGAACAAATTAAATATAAAAATTTCGGCTAATTTAATGAATCATTAACAATAAACACTAGTGGGTTGTATGGAAAGATGGCCAAACCTTTGCTAAAAGTACATTTTATGTGTACCTTCTGCCTCGCTGCGGCATCGGTTCGTGGCAGTAATACATCAAGGCGAGTGTGTAGGATGGCGTGTGTGTGGCGACAGTGTGTTTTTGGCGTTGTCCTGTGGTTTGCGTTACGTTTGTGTATTCACTGTTAGGTTTTTGCAGTTTATTATGGCTCCCAAGAATAAGGTTAATTGCATCAAAAAAAGGAAAGCCATCACGATAGAAGTGAAATTAGACACAGTGATGCGTCCAAATAACGATAACGATTAAATATCGTTTAATGTTAAGAATCGAGTCACAATGAAAACCGATTTACACCGTCCTGTAGGAACGGATCTGCGTCGTAGCCTATCCGCCTTATTTAGTCACTTCATTTAGTCGAGCATACCATTTTTTCACTACTTTTTAAAGCACGTCTTCTTTTAAACACTCAACTACTCAATTTTAATATACTTAAACACATTTTTTTTAATATTATAGTTTCTTATATACCTGTTACATAATAAAATCACAGAAAAAAATTTTTTTAATGAAAAATAAACGGAATAAATAGATAATTAAATAGATTCATGAACGCTATAGTAACGTGTAAGTGTAGTAAGTAAAAAGAGTACAGATTTTTCTTTTGAAAAGTGTTATGCATTATATTACAGAAATAATCAAGTAAAGTACAGATGTCTTAAAGAAATAGGTATGTAAGGTAACAATGTAGAGGTACTTCCCACCTCTTTTCGGGGAGGGGAACGGATCTAATTCAGGTCACATGATCTTAACCAAGGGGGCCAATCCAGATCACATGATCAGCTCACATCACATTGCAATATGTTAAACTAAAAAGTTTATAAAAAGTTTGAAGCTCGGCTCACGTAGTAGAAAAAACTCTTCCAAATCTCAGTTTCCCTTCAGTTTTGTTTGACTTGATGAGACATTTTGAACTAAATTCAGTCGTTCCAGTCATTACAAATGCCATTTCAGCCTGGCAATCCATAACACGTCCTTATTAGTGTTGAAAAGGCCATCGTTAGGCCCCGTTGACCCCTTTAGGGCTGTAGAGCGGGCTTTGCCTCGAAGCACGTGGGAGGAATTCTTTGTATTCGTGTCGCGTTCGCACCCGGCTGACAGGTTGTGATTAATTCCCAGGCTCCGTTGACTGTGCTTTCAGTGCTTTTTGGCAGTTGCTGGACGTCTGGCAATGCGTCTAATCTCGATTTGCCAGAACGAGGCATCTAATCATATTTCGGAAAGGCAGAGGTTGCGGATGTTTAGCATTTCAGAGGCGTTTGTGTTAAAGAGGAGTAAAAAGTTCAGTAGTTAATAAGTCGGCGTGCTTTAACAGCATCTTCTGTAGCCTGAACCTCTCCAGGGTGGGCCTGTCCGGACACGACGCTTCAGCCGTTCACTCCCACAGCTTTAAGAGGATTGACCCGTGGACCCCGAGCGCTTGCACAGCTCCCCTCCCACCACGTCCTCGCCACGTCTGGATGCCTTTAACCCGCCTTTCTGTGTCTTTCCCTGCAGATCTGAACGAGTGTGGCCTGAAGCCTCGTCCCTGTAAACACAGGTGCATGAACACGTACGGCAGCTACAAGTGCTACTGCCTCAACGGCTACATGCTTCAGCCTGACGGGACCTGTGGAAGTGAGTCGCGCTGCACGCTTGCTTGTTTCGCCGCCAGCCATCCAGCTGGCGTGCCGTTTGATTTCTCACACACTAACACCACTCAGCGCTCCAGGCCCGGCCCGTGTGGAAGAAGGAAAATGGCATGGCGCTCGGGCTGAACCTTAATGAGCAGATGCTGTTTGTGCGCTACACAGATTTCACGCCCAGTACAGATGCCAGTTGCATGTAAATTGTGCATTCATCCTGCTTAATTAACAAAATATTAACAAGCCAGTGACCAACACTCTGTAGAAACAGAAACTCAGGCCAGAGGTTCTGAGCAGAGGTTTTTACAGTGTTCATGACAAACTAATTATTCTCAGATAGAGCTCGTTGTGGGTCTAATGTAAATCCCAGTTCCATAGGGTTCAGACCCTGGACTGGGATTTCTTTGCAGCGTGAAGGTCAGGTTACAGAACCCTAACGTATACTGCCGAAGGCTGATGTCTCATAAGCCACTGTTGACCTTAAACAAGACCCTTAAACCCTCAAGTATTTGGATTGTATGAAAAGGTGAGTTCGGAAGAAAGTTCAATAAGTTAGGAAAATCTTCTGGTTAGTCGGGTGGTATTACGTCCTCTAGGGGTAGGCCGTGATAAAGAGTTTAGATGAATGCCTCCTTAGCATCAGACCAAACAAAACACCCAAACATCCCAAGTAAAACATAAATCAATTTATTTTCAAGTTACAGATATGCTTATTCTCCAGCTTCAAACCTATGGATGAAGGTCAAACAGATTTAGAAGACTTCAGGGTGACCTCAGGCCAAAACAACAAACAAAACCCATCTAAACAAAAGAATAACTAACTTACATACAAACCCAAAGAAAAGAAAATACAGAAAAACTACCCTGCCTACTCTCTCGAAAAAGCAGATCACCCCTACAAATCCTGTACACAGAAACTGAGCAAACTTAATAAACAAATTTAACCAAGCAAGTTTGGTCTGGGCTGGCAGGCATCCATTGGGACAGCACCCCTGGTCACAGGTAACAAGCCGTCTCCCCAAACTGCCACACAAAGGATCTTTAAAAAAAACTCCCGCCATCAGATCTGGCCAATGGGAGTCGAGCAGGGCAACAGACAATCCAATCCAATGACCTCCAGCACATACCTAAAACAGACTAAAACAGAAACAGAAACACACACACACAGGACGTAACACACAGCTGCACTGTTCTGAATCTCCAGAGGCCGCTGTGTGAAAACTCCAGATCTCAAACCAGCCCGACTGGCACCAACAGCTCCATTCCATTCAAAAGAACTGAGAGCACATTTTTGAGCTTTCTGGTGGTTGATGTGAACATTACCTGAAGCTGCTGACCTGTGCCTGCAGGATTTTATGCATTGCACTGCTGCCACAAGAACTGATGATTACATAACAGCATGTTCAGGTGTTCACTGGAACTTGATGCCACCAATGGAACGTTGAATTCCATTCGATGCCCAAAAAGAACTGGACCAGAAGTGAGGTGGTACCTGGGGCACAGGCATAAACCCTGAACTCTTGCCCGCAATGACAGCAAGAACCAGGGTCCAGATTCACGAAAGCTTTCTTAAGAAAAAACATAAGAGTTTACTCAATACTCAAAGAACAGAGATTTCCTTATGAAAATCGTAATTATTTTCTTAATATTCATTGTTTTCTTATGAAGGCTATGTTGGATTTTATAGTTTACAGTATACAGCGCTAGACACATTTTGAATTTGTATTTCCTTTTATCCACTGAAAGGACAGAAAAATGGAGGAAAAACATAAAAACAGGGCATTCAAACAACTTCAGCAAAAAGAAACAGGCCTGTTTGTTTATTTTGGTTTATTTAATGTCGGCATCAGTGGCCATTTCAGCGAGTCATCGATTAGCCTTACACTCATGTCTTTGGACTGTGGGAGGAAACCGGAGTACCCGGAGTAAACCCACACAGACATGGAGAGGAAATGCATAAAATGGGTGATGGTGGAAGAAATGAATCCTAATACAGTCTTACAGTAGAAGTAATAGTGGGTTGACCACTTGCTGTGGCAGAGGTGGGATTTGAACCTTGGACCTTCTGACCCATAGTCCAGTACCTTAACTACTAGGCCACCACAGTCCAATTTAAGAGTGGAATTGTTCTTAAGAAGAGTTAAATTAAAACTAATTATTCATAAGGTATTATTTGAACAATAATGTTTTTTTGCTTATGAATTAAAAAAAACACAAATATAAAAACACACATCTAAGACCATTTTCTTTTTTAAAACACTTTTGTGAATCCAAACCCAGGAACTCCAGGGGTCGGATGCCTTCTTTAAAAAGACTTGCAAACAATCTTAATACAAAAAATCGGAAGTTTATAAGAATGTTCTTAAATGCAGTTCTCGATCGAAACTTAAGACGTTCTCAAGTTTTGTCTTAAGAAAATCTTGATTGTTTTCTTATGTAGGTTATATTGCAGCTTACAGTTTACAGTTTCTGTTACTTACCATAAATAATCCTTGCACAGGGTAGCACAATGGAGGAAAAACAAACAAGAACACATGGCCTTGACGTAAAAGGCTTTTAAACTTTGGGATTAAAATTATAGGGGACTTATTTCCAATGACTGGAATGTTTCAAGTTAAGTTAAAGTCTAAGAGAAGCGCGAGGCTGTTGTAAAGTTAAAAAAAAACATTTAAGAACTTTAAACAACGTTTTCAAGAATACTGCTTGTTCTTAGTATTATTCATAAGAAAAGAATGAAGCTTTTGCGTTAAGAAGATAAGAAAAAAAAAACAGATTTGAGATTTTCTTTCTTTAGTCACTTTTGTAATTCTGGTATCAGTTACTCCTGCCCAGTGGAACAGCGAGGGAGTGCCTTGCACCCTGTAGATGACCTACTGATAACCAAGATTGGCCCAGTTGGTAGAGCACTGGTGCCCAGTTCTGAGCCTTCCTGCTTTTGTATTTGTGATTTTTGTCTCTAAGTAAGAATGCACATCAGTTCCATAGGGTGCCATGTTCAACCAAGCAGGAGTCTTCCTATCAGTCTTGGGTTGTGTTCTGTTCCGTCTACATATCTAATGACCAAGTCGCCTTCACCTGTGTCTTGGGTGTAGTTCTGGTGCCCTCTGTAGCTCTTTTTGCAAAATTATAGGGACACACTTTGAAGGAACTACCCCCTCCCGAGCTCCCCCAAGAACTGCGTTTGTTCCTTGTCTTGTTTTGATAAGCATTCGCACCGCCGGTAGGAACGCTGTGTGACTCTGACGTGACGTGAATTTCACTTAGATGGTTCACAGCCGTCTTGTACCTCCTTCATCACATGCACGCTTAAAAAAGCCTGGACTTTAGTGTCAGTCGTTTTGTAAATCTTTTTCCATTTTAAGCACATATATCTCTTATATGGCCACTGTAGTAAAAGTGTTATGTAAAACTGCTCCTAATAATTTCATAATGCAGCATTTTTTTTCTTTGTGGTGCCCTAGTCAGGCGTGAAAGTTCAAAAGCCAATATATGTATAACTTGATATATTCAATTCAAATGTATTTTTATAGCACTTTTTATAACGGAGCATTGTCTCAAAGCAGCTTTACAATATTATATTATCTTAAAAGGCCAATCCCAAGTTGAGCAAGCCAAGGGCGACAGTGGCAAGGAAAAACTCCCTGAAAGTGGTAGGAAGAAACCTCGGGATGACCAAGACTCAACAGGGGACCCATCCTCCATGGGTGGTCTAGATGTTAATTAAATAAATACTTAAAAGTATATTACATTATAGCAAAATTAGGTAAATAATTTAAATCAATAACAAATGAATAATAAAATTTAAATTTGTAATAAAATAAATAAACTAAATTATAAAACAAAATAGATTGTTAAATGAGTCCTTAGTGGGAGGTCCTTGGAGGAACATCGTCTCCTAATGTCCAAACCATGGAGGGAGTTACTGCACTCTGGTGGGACCGGCCTCCACCGAATTACTATACAGTTATAATGACAGTTACTATATTTGTATCCAGCAGATCACCCTTTAGTATGGTAGAGAGGGAAATTCACAGCATTACAGCACAGCTGAGAAATCAGCTGAAAACTCATGGACACCAACCATGACTAACTTGTTGTTAAAGTTTATCCCCATAGGCAGAGCAACGGGCACTGCACATGCTTCCTTTCCAGTAGCATAGTTTGTCCAGATATTGACTGTTTTTCTTTCCTTAAATGTGTTTAGGTTGCACTCCATCTAATCTAAATTCAAAGAGATGGAACAACAGACATACCTGTTTGTTCTGACAGAATAGTTCACTGGTGATGTGTTTTCCTTTGTTTTTGGCCCTGACCTAGATAAGAACACTGTGCTATGGATCACAGCTGGTTGGCGGAGCCATTTCCCAGAAGACTGGCAACTCATCTCAGCTCGGAAAAAGTCTACTGCTCTTCTCAGCTCAGCTCAGTCACTGTCGTACAATACTGCGGCTGTTTGATGACCTCTCTATGGCTGCTTACTCACTGAGCTATGGCCTAGGAGCCAAGGTGCAGTACCTATTCACCTAGCTGGACTTGTTGTTTACAGTTTTACTTTACAATTGTGCATTGAATAAGGCTGTATTTTAATAATATTTTATTCTCTGTGTCATTTACAGGAGAATGACAAGGTGGTACGATGGATGACAGTTCTGATTAATGTTTCAGATCAGCTGTATTATCCCTGTGAGCATGTAGCCTGGGCAGCTGATGTAGGACTTGTCAGCATCAAGTCTGACAAATGGTGGACAATGAGCACAATTCTCTGGGGTCTGTCTTTGCTTCTGGGGATGCTCAGGTAAAACAAGCCTTGAATATGTGTGAACAAACATTTAAAATATGACAAAATGTTGTAAATAGTTTTCTTTGGTTTATATGAAAACAAGTAGAGCAATTATCTGATTCTTTTTGATCTGATTATTGTTGTTTATAACACAATTGTGTATTGTGGATTTGGACCCAGGTATAGAGCAAAGCAGCACATGCTTAGTAGGAGTGCTTGAGGAAAAGAGGACAGGGATGGTTTCAGACAAAGTATTAATAATGAAGCAAGTGCAAGAGTGAGTGTGATATTTGTGAACTTGTGGTATCATCCAGATTAGGGCTTTAACCAGGGATCCTGCTCTTGTGCTCTGGGCATGTGCTCTGTCATATCTGTCCGAATTGCTTTCGGAAAATAAAACAATTCTGAGTACGGTTTCCGCTAAATGTGTATTTATGTTTATTATTAGATTTCCATGGTAAATTTTAAATATTGCAGGTTGGTCAGCCATAAAAGGGGGAATACCTGTACTTGCCAAAGCTGGTGTAGTCCAACCCCTGACAAGCAGGGATTTCAGTCAGGCTTTGCATTTGTAAATGTAGAGGGTAATTGGATGTAAATGAATTGGGAGAAAATGAACACAATGTTGTCTTGGATTCAGATCTTTCAGAAAGATTCAGAGATTACGAAGGAAAGCACAGAAGCACAGAAAAGCAGGGCAGGGCGATGGCAGGTGAGTTTACATATTCACATCACTATTGATCTGAACTGTTTGATTAAATGGAATTATTCTCTTGAGGAATACAGAGACTATTGACATAACAGGTTTGTCTTATTTTCAGGGAAGGTGCAGTTCACATCACAGTTGATATTCAGAAACAGATTCGAGAAGAGTTTCTCAATGTTCTGAGCAGCCTAGCAGATCTGAGCAACGCTATTCATTGGATGCCACCTGGATTTCTGTGGGCAGGCAAATTCCCTGTTTGGCTAGTGGGACTAATGGGCACTGCCTCGTCACTGTGTGGAATACATCAGACATGGCTTAGTGACTAAAATGACAAGGTGCAGTGCAATGTCTTTTTTTGCAGAAAAGGTATACATTTGCATTTCTGTAGTCTGTTATCATATACTAGGCACTAGTACCATGCCCAGACTGTTTAGTCACACTTAGTTGTGAAACTGCATAAGTTTTACAGAGCTACTGAGATGAATAATAATTTTATTTTATAAATAATGACAATTAGAATAATTGTAACAATTATTCTTAATTTAAATTAATTAGATACTTTGAATACACAGCAAACAATGTATATATAATATATGATAAAATACCTGTATTGTGAAATGCGTACATTTATAAATAAATTAAAATATGAAATCCACATGAGTATTTTTGGTTTAATGACACTGCTCACAAAAAATAGGGGATATTTCAAAATGAATGTGAAGAGGATTCTACAAGAACTGCTGTACTTTCTGTGTTTTGGCAGACTTGGGTGATCACACACCCTACTGACCAGTTAATGTGTCTCACTCTCGTCCAGTTTGACATGCTCCTGTTCACCCCATAAATATGTTACTTGCTACTTAATCACAATAATGGATCATTTGCATAATCAAACATATTTTCAATCTTTGCTTTTCTAATGAACTTATTAAATTAAATTCTTATTTAATTTAATTGCTTCATATTCATGTTGAATTATCCCCTATTTTTTGTAAGCAGTGTATTTTGGAAATAGTAACATTTTAAAGTAAATCTTCGTACTTTGCCATTATTTGCAATGGTTTTTATGATGATTTTTGAAAAATTATTTTGCTATTTTATGTCTCCAGCATTGATTCATTTACCTTGTTGTTTTAACATTTTTATTTAATTAACAATATTTTTTAACAAATGTATTTACATAAATTTTTGTAGACTGATTTTTTTCTGCTTTGTAAACGTTATTCTGAGAGTTCTGATACACCGAGGAAACATATGATGCAGAAACTAATATGTTCTGGAAAAAGTTGATACCACTCTAAATTTTAATTAAATGTATGGCAGTGGTTCCATTCCTGTATGACATTCCTGATACATTTCAACACGCATTGTGTGTCACATTGTTCTAGTTAATGAGGTGCTGATTAGGTGGTCACCTGAACCAAATCTTTGAGGAAAAAATACAAATACATGAAATCTGTGATTGAAATATTGATTTTGAACTTTAAAGTTATATCATTAGTATTGTATAGTTAAATAAATGTAAATTTATTTGTGTTATTGAGGTCTGAAGACACTGTATCATTGTTATTTTGACCAATTGTCGTTTACAAATATTAAAACCAGACAGACTGTGGGTTGTTTGAATGTCTTTGAGAGTCCTTGAGAGTGAAATGTTTGTATAATTATTCACCTGACATCTTACGTATAGATGAAACTTGGCTACAACACTGAAACTTCAAAATATCTTCAACCTTTTTTATCTAAATACATTTATCCATAAATAACTAGCCATCTGTGGTCTGTGCAACATTGCACTGAAAAGAGATGCAAGAAGAACTTGGGTGGAGCCGGAGCAGAGGAACATCTTAAGTGTAGGACTGGAGAATGTCCAGGAGTGGGTCAGTAGAATAAAGCAATGTGAGATTACATATATAAGTTTACATATATAAATATTAGTTTTTAAAGTTATACACTGTTTAGAAAAAAAAATCTTTTCATTTTGAAACAGGTCTGAATACTTATGACCATGTGATATTTTCAGTTGTTTTTTATTAAATTTGCAAAAATTTCTACGTCTGTTTTTTTCTGTCAAGATTAATACTTAACTAATGCATTGACAAATTATTAATATTAACAAATAATAGCTTTGAGCTGTAAAGTTTACTAATAATGAATATTAAATATATTTTAATAGGAAGGGAGGAACAGTGACACAACTGGTTAGCGCTGTGACCTAACAGATCCAGAGATCCGTGATTCAATTCTCAGTCTGGACTTCACCTGTAAGAGTCTGCATGTTGTTATGCAAAGAAATGACTTGGGTCAACTGAACTCTGTGTGTGTGTGTGTGTGTGTGTGTGTGTGTGTGTGTGTGTGCGCGCGCACGCCCATGCTGGCAGATTCTTCCTTTGTCACTACTGCTGCAGTTACTTGATTTGTGGATTTAGAACCATC
>JAUZSU010187682.1:0-12235 GCA_034780255.1 Parotocinclus maculicauda
TTAATATTGTGCATGCTCAGAATTAGGGATAATGAATTGTGCTGATTGCAACCCTTTTTCTCTAGTCCCCTGTCACTCCATTCACGCCAACACCTCCCTGTGTTTGCCACAGCATGCATCATAAATTTGCTTAATGCCCTTTTGTATACAGGCCTGCACACAGAAACACTGGCTAATTAAAACTTAATGGCACACAGGGAAAGTACTTGCAAGTGTCAGCCTAGTGGAGGACAGTGTGTGTGTGCTTGTACGACTGTAAATGTAGACCTCGTTGTTCGTTATATTCATTATCTTCTCCTAATGGTAAGTGGGGTGGCTGGGTAAATCCAGGGGTCAGAAAAAGCTGCGAAGATTAAATCTGATTTACAACCCACTGCTGCTTTTTAAGTTATTCTAAAATTCTAAATGTAGTGTTTTAGTGTTAACACACATGTAAAGATAGTGTTACTAAAACACACTACTGGTTAGATGCAGCCTGCTGTGGGTTAATAGTTTACCCTTTGATCAATCTAATCATCAGCGTTAATCTTGTTAATTTTCATCAGATGGTTGGTGTCTAGGTCAACTTAATTAGTGCTTTAGTATCACACAGGGGGCTTTGACATGCAGTGGTTGGGGAGATTATAATGATGGCTTCAGAAATAAATGAAAGTTAATAGAAGTTAGATACTGAGAGTATCTGACACTTTACTTAGTGATTGTCTGTAGTAAGCTATGTGAAATATTTAAGGTGTGTACAATAGGAATTCAGTGACCAGTGTTTTTACAGGATATGTGCTGAATTACTATACTGTATAAGCCAAAATACAGTTTATCTTTGTAATAGATGTACTTATTGTCTCTTTGCTTTGCGTGCAATATGACCTTGCTTGTCTTACAGTCAGTTGCAGCTCTGAGAACTGAATCAGTCTTTCTTTTCCTTTAGTGTGCGGTCCCTATTCAGGGTGAACAAAAGAGCTTTATTATGAAACAACTGTGCTCTGATAATGAAGGACTGTTAATTCTTTATGTTAATATGCTTTTGTAAGATAGAAAATGGGTAGAACTATATGCTGTCTGTAAAAATCCCCATTCCAACTGATTTACTATCTTCTCACTCCTGAATATGTCTATAGTTTTATAGTTTAATAGACAGTTGATAAAGACTAATATGGACTAAAATAATTGCGGACTAAAATAATTGCACACCAAAACTGTCTGCCTATAGTATGTCCATTTTACCTATTTATTTATTTTACACTTTACCAAAATTGCTTAAATTTGGTATGCACGGTTTATTGTCTATTTGATCAATGGCTGTTCACATTAAAGGTTTAAGAATCTAATCATTATAAGAACTTATAATAGAAATACAAAAATCTGTTGTTTAAAACAGGCTAAAAACGGCAAAGACAGTGTCGAGTGCTGCCCTTCACACGATGTTTAAGTACAGTCGATTTCGGTTAATGGGACCACATCTGGACGCGATTGTTTTGTTCCTAATAACCAGCTGGTCCTATTAAACGAATATACCCTATGTTACAAGACGGGACGTGCTATGTTTCATATTAAATGTTAAACCTTTATTGTGTGATTTACACGTATAACAAACGTACAAACAAGAACTACTGTTGCTTATAAACTTTGTTCATTGAAAAATAAATTTGCAAACAAGACTTTCAAAACGATCTACAACACAATGTATAGGTACTCAGCATGCGAAGCATAATACTGTAAAAAACAAGTTCTTACCTAATTCCAGTCAACGCTTGAAAAACTTATCCAGTGTGATCTGATGCGTTCTCTTGACGGACTGCACTTGACCAAAATCAAGAAAGTGGTGGGGGTGTTTGCTCTTGTCAACACAACTTTGCGGATTTCCTTTGATAAAAGCATAAATTCTCCCGGAGAGCACAGGAATCCTCCCATGGCGACTTGTGGCTTTTTTGTTTAATTCGCTATCACGTTCTTTGTTCCGATTAAGCGGAATTTTGGTCCAAATAAGTGAATAACATTACGCATATATAATAGGATTTGTTTTGGTTCTTTAGGATTTGGTCCGAATAAGCGGCTGGTCCACTTAACTGGATTCGACTGTATACAGTACTGTAACAAAGTCTTATTACCTTATTCTGCTTATTATTGATCCCTATGTTTATTTTTTACTGGTAGCTTATTATGATTGTTTTGTCGCACTCTAGTGCAGTGTGTTTTGCTTATTCTGCCCCTCTGTTCACAAGCTAATCAATGTTGCAGACCTGTAAGCATAAGCATCTCGTTACATCTCTACTATAGACAATTCTAACTTGGTTGATGTGTTTAGAGACTTTCTGTGCAAATTACTTGTGGTTGGGTGTTTCTGCTTGTTACATAGTTTTTAAGACTAATACTCTTGGTCCATTTTACTTAGCATTCTTATCATTTGAGGCAACTGTGCTAATTACTACCTTCTAAACTCTTGTATTGACCTTGTACCTAAAATAGGAAGGTCGAATAGGCTACATCATGAGGAAGGGAAGCAGAAATGAGTGGCAGGATTAAAATGCACTTGGCATTGACATTGATAGTGCAGTCACAGACCTGAATACCTGGGAGAGTGTGTCTGTCTGATAGAGGTTATAGCAAGAGGGGTTCCTGCTGGCTCAGCAGGATCTTTCTGTGCTTTGGTATTCAATATAGAGCAGCAACATTTTAGGATAGAGAGAAAAGGGGCTTTGGGGGAGCAAGCACTATGTCCTCTGATGAGCTATGGGGGTCCTGAATGCTGAGCTTTTATCTCACCTTTTGTGATTATGCTACTGCTGCGGAAATGGAAATTGTATGAGGACTGTGTGTACAATGAGGATGCCTTGCCCTTAAATTCTTATTTTCCCCTTTCACACTCCATAGTATAGCTTGACTAATTGATTACTCTATATTGTTCCAACTATCAGATATCAGAAAAAACTCGGACAGTGCAGAAAATTCAAATAAATAAACACGTTTTTTTTTTTTACTTTGACCTTTATTTTATTGCAGACAGTATGAACTAAAATAAATGTCATGTTTTGTCTGGTCAGCTTCTTTTCATTAGAGGTCACACTAAGCACTTGCTACTGTAAATTTACTTTCTTTTAATACTGTATAAAACGTTTTTTTTTATTAGTTTGACATATAATTATATATGTTTAGTTTACTATTGTTAAAACAGTGGTACAGGAACCTGTTTTATAATGGCCCAACTGACAATATTTCGACTGGACATTTGGAATATGATAACAAACATAAATAACAATTCAGCTGAAACCATACACTCAATGTTGAATTCCTCATTTTCCAGGGCAAGTGATACGTAGTATACACAGTATACTCAGTACTCTCCTGCACTTGGATGAGAAAGGCAGCAGTGCATGATGTAGGGAGTCACACAGTAGGAGTGATGAGCACTGGGAAATGTAATTAGGAAAAGCTGTAGGCGCGCAACAATTTTTTGTTTTTCATCTTTCGTAAGTTAGTCAATAAACTAAATGAGTTAATAAATACTCTATATAAATTAAAAAATAATAAAAAATAAAAAGCTCTATGTTAATGAATTTTCCCAACAGTGGTTATGTTTTAAACGTACACTATGCATTTTTAAATGTATGCTATGCACTACAGTACTCTCCTGCACTCAGCAGTACATGATGTAGGGAGTCACAAGGGGACAAGCCGTAGTTGGGATCTTGTTTAAACATGTTTATTGTAGCCTAATCCATGATACATTTTACATTTACATTTTCACCATTTAGTAGACAACCCTTATCCAGAGCGACTTGCAACTGATACATTTTATAATTCAAGCAATCGTGGATTAAAGGCCTTGCTCAGGGACCCAACTGTGGCAGCTTTGTCTTCATTTTGAAATATACCCTAATTTTTGTGAGAATTTTTATGAATATATAAGAAATATAAATTATGGGACTGTAGTGGCACATATGTTATGGTACTAGTCTAAAGATTGTAAATTCTGTACTCCCAAGCTGCCACTGTTGGACCCCTGAGCAAGGCCCACCTCAAGCCTTTTCATTGATGTGATTGTTCCTTATAAGAGCAGTTTTAAGACAATTTGGGTAAGAGGTTCTGCCGAATGTTGTATTTGTTAAAGTTTACATGTTCTCTTGTTTAAATATAATTAATTAGAAATAAGCTAAACATGATGGTTAAACACATGAATTCTCCTTGTCTCCCTCTGTGCAGGCAGTACTATGAGATGTTATACAACACCGCTGATGAGCTGCTGAACCTAGTAGTGGATCAGGGGGTACGCTACAGTGAGCTGGAGTACATCAACGCGCTGAGCCTGCTGCATCGCAGCCAGACAGGTGTGGGAGACCAGAGTGTGCAGAACATGCGCCTGCAGCGCCTCAAAGAGATCATCTGCGAACAGGCAGCCATTAAACAGGCCACCAAGGATAAGAAGATCACTACTGTATAATGACTAACACATCTTCAAAGATTATGAGCGTTGCATCACTACTGAGGAAGCAGTGACTGTGTTTTAATGTCATAGCGTTACTGATAATGTACTTACAGCCAATATGAAACATGCATATTTAGATTGCTAATTTGCTTTTTTTTACTTCTATCTATTCATGTTGCAAGAACACTCTTTTAGGAAAGAAAAAGCATTTCAGACTGATTTGCTCTTAAAGTCTACGATCTGTGTAGAATCGCTCCCCATTCCAATCACACACAGTTAGTTTTTAATGAACTGATCTAGCAATATGGCTTCCCAGCCCTGGGCTCACCTTGCAGAATAAGCAGATGGAATCTAGACGCGTGACTTGACGGCACGGTCACCTGATTTTCTTATAATCTAAAACCGCTGCACTCAGTAATGGAACCTCCCACATGGCAGCTTGTGGCCACAGTAGCAGATGTCAGATTAGCGTGCTGGAGTTATTATGTGCCTAATAGCAGGCTGCTTATGCTTATGTTCAATTGTTTTTCGGTCATTCAAGAAGAGAACCAAACTGAAAAAGGCCACATACATTTTCAACATTTATCCACCCCTTCTTTTCTTTGGCTCTAATCCTATTTAGGGTGCTAGTTTTAGAAAAAACGTATATCGATCATGTCCTGTCTTTCCTAAAGAGATCTGATGATTGACATAAACAGTGTAAGCATGTGTAATCTATAGCGTCAATTGGATCTGCTTTGGCTAAAATTTGCTTTTCCTTAAGTCTCACTTGCTTACAGAAGCAAGTTTTCGCACACACGCACGCAAAAAAAAAAAAGTCACAGATTCTTTCTGCCCCATGGTGTTTTTAGTTCATTAACTCTGAAGAAAAGTGCTTAACAAGAGAGGCAGGAAGAAAACTGCCTCATTGGTACACAACACGAGAACCAGGCAACAGCGCTCCCTGAAGCTAGCACAGCAATACATCATTATGACTCAGTGTCAGGAATCAATAACGGTAGATGGGCTGTTGAAGCCATTAACATGGAGAAAACGTCTTTAATATTCATCCAGCACATGGGGATGTGGGGGCTGTACCATTATTGCAGAAATTCTGCAAACCTACGACTCGTTCAGACTGGCTTCAACTATTTTCTTTTTTTTCCTCTATGCCTCACAGAGCAGTAGTTAGTCCTGATTCCATTGACCATATCATTATGACTTTATGCTGATTTGGTGCATAGCAAAAAGTACATTCCTTGTAGGAGAAATGCAAGGGGTTTCTATTCATAATAAAAGTTGAATGACCAGATTTTGTTAGAGTCTGATGTTATAAGTTCATTTATATATAATCAGCAGTCCAAGTGCTGATAGCAGTTTGGGAGATGGGAAAGTAAAACCATGTGGACACATCTTCTACAAAGACAGTAACAACCTGCTGTAACCTGTCCTCTTCCCTTCAAAATCCATTCACCATGCACTGCTATTTCAATAGTTTAATGGCCTTTCGAAATCTCACAAATATTCAAATCATCTTGTAATCTAAATTACCAGACGTACAGTAATGTCAAGAAATGTAATAAAGCAGATCTGCACTTTGATACTGTGTTGATTCAGTATGCTTTAAATCACATCATCCATTGTCATTCCCACTTAATTCAGTTCAGTATTGTGTGGAGCCAGGGCTTGACCAGTACCACAGGTTATCATCACTATCATCACTTTTATTTATAGAGTTCATTTACCATGCTCAAGGTCAATTTACAATCTAAGAGCAAAAATAAATTAGAAACAAGGACATACAGGTGTCACTTTAAAGTACATTCAGTATAC
This sequence comes from Parotocinclus maculicauda, assembly GCA_034780255.1. Lineage (NCBI taxonomy): Eukaryota > Metazoa > Chordata > Actinopteri > Siluriformes > Loricariidae > Parotocinclus > Parotocinclus maculicauda. The sequence goes on from JAUZSU010187682.1 coordinate 6,233, forward strand.
CATAATAAAAACAAGTATGTATTTTACAGAGAGGGCAAAGAAGGTGCATCCCGAATAAACTTTCACAATTATTGCAGAGAACTCCCACAAATGATCGACCACCCATCAAGGTCAGTGTAAACCTTGGAAGCTTGGATGCTTGGCCAGGAAGTGAGGAGCCAGGCTATGCAGAGCTTTATTAGTAAGGAGTGGAACCATATAATGAACACGAGAAGCCTTGAGGGTGATTTGCAATTCAGTTCGTGGCACATACACAGTACTTACAGTGGTATACTTTAGAGACATCGTTTAGTATTATGCAAACTTTCACAAAGATTGTTTTATGTTATGCAGATACATTGAGAAGTGTACAGAGAAATGTCTAAGGAGGCAGTTGAGTGCTTTAGCTCATGTATTTATCCAAAGCCCATCAGTAGTGGAACTTACAGTAAGGACAGCAAAGGTATTGGCAAACCAATTATATGAGTTATTTGGTCTCTGTGTGGTGTTATGTTCAGACTAGTGTTAAGAGACTTAACACTAATAATATTGAGATTTTAAAAATGTAAGCATTATGCAGCAAAGTAGTAGACTTAAATAGACCCACGATGAAAGGACAGTGTGTGTGTGTGTGTGTGCGCATTTAATCATTGCATGTTCCCAATTAAAATGCTAAATAATGATATAGAACCCAGAATCAGAAAAAGTTGTATAAAGTAAATTTATAGTCTTTAGTCCAGAGCACTTTGTATCAATTTTCGACTTCTCTAGGCTCCACAGCATCTAGGATGGGCAGTCACACAGTAAAAACATATATTGTGGTCAGATGAATGAGTATTCCAAATAGTGTTCCAGACCAAAGATGAAAAGGATCATCCAGGCTATTATCAGCTATGAGTCTAAAAGGTAGGATCTTTCGTGGTATGGGACTGTGTTAGGGCCCTTAAAAAAGTAATTTTTCATTTCTGTGATGGTAGCATTAATGCAGAAAAGTACATTCAGATTTTAAGGCAACATTAATTCCTTCAGGATGAGATATTTTCCAGGGACGTCTGTTTATATATCAGCAAGATGACAAAAAACAAGGCAAATCAGAAAATGTTACCTTGACCTAAATTGCTCCTATGCCAAGGCTACAATGATCAGGGAAATTTTCAGCACATTTTGAAGTAACATATAACCTAAATGTAAATCAGAGGATCGTCCATAATCAGTTATCAGTTTCTTCTTTACCAGAAAATCTGTTTGATTCAGAAAGTTACTTTTTTGCATTACTTAGTTGCTGTTTTGTGGTTTTATACTGCAAAGTGCTTTTAAATGTAAAGACAACAATGTCAGTGTCAATTAAGATATATAAAATGCAACATCTACAATCTACTATTAGTAAAAGAAATACCACAGTTCCTACCTTAGTGTCTTCAGTGATTGCCTAATGCAATTTCCCTTATTACAATGAGTCTTAATACCACAGAGATATACCTGGGGGGTTTCAGTCACAAAACTGTGAGAAAAACAAATTTCACATACATCAGCTGCCATTGACAGTAGTCGATAAATGACATGACCAAATAGAGACACAAAATTGGTCATTCGTTTTATCATTTTTATTGAGGCGGATCCTCGGGGTAGAAGCAATGTGAAATGTAACACACAAGAGACCAAGATTGGGAAATAAATTATTTAAGATAAATTAAAAAACAGTGAGTTTGATTATTAAAAATTGTTGCCCGAGTCGGCGTATGAATGCAGGGATGCTATTAACTAATATAATATTAAACGCTATAATTTGCCATAAGCCAATATATAGGCGTCAACTAACACAAACCGTGCAAAATGAAACTGCAATCAGTCGCACTCCAAACTGCGCACGGATTGCCTCTGATGGCCATCAGGTGTGTAGACATGATGGGTCTGGGGCGAGGTGTGTCTCCTGCAAGACCTGGTCATTGTTGCAAGATGCTGAAAACCTGTTGCCACCAGGGGTAAAACAGAAGAAAAAAACAAGCACACACACATATACTAAAAATTAACAGTAAGGGGTGAATGAAGCTCTTCACAGGGTACACCCCTAACATGGTAGTGTGTAACACCTAGTCCAGATCATTGAAATGTTCAGTTTAATGGCTATAATGGGCATAAACAGCAAATGTTTTTCTTTGGGATTTGTTCACACTGTATTCAATAATGAGAAACGGATGAGACAGGTTATTTGTCATCAGGAACAAAGCCAGTGGCCTGGCTGCTTTTTCAGGGGTGTTAACCAATGTTTTATATAAAAGTAACCTGCCAAAAGGAATCATAATGTAATTTTTAAAAATTAAGTTTAAGTTCAAGGGGCTTGTGGACAGCTATTACTTACATTCCACTAATATTTATAGCTTCAAAAACCTATACTAAAAAAAACTTCTTTTTTCCACTTCTGCACAACTTTATTATTATATAAAATACTTCCTGAAGCATCAGATATCACTGCGCATCACAGTGTATCCATGTCAGTGAATTGCTCTACATACTGTATGTTTCTACAGATTGTCTGGCTCAGCCAGAACATGTGGCAACCGTGTCTTTTGACATGCAGTTAACACTTAATGTGAACAAAGCTTAACATGGCTTAATGTGCTAAAATAATGACCTAGAAACACCAAACTTCTCTCACTTACTGCGGGTCATAAGTACTCTATACTTCTGAAATGACGAATCTGTAGTCCCAAAGGAAGGATATATTTTACATAAAGCATTTTTCTTCCCATGTAATAATGTAATTAAGAAAAAAAAATATCCAGTGCACAGCAGTTCTCTGAGTGAAAAATGCCTTGTTGATGCCAGAGTAGAGTGGTCAGACTAGTTCAAGCTTGAAGAAGACAACAGTAACTCAGATAACCACTGGTTACAATTAAAGTATGTAGAAGAACATTTCTGAATGCACATCTCGTCAAACCTTGAACCAGATGAACTACAGCAGCAGAAGCGCACTCCAGTTTCCACAGTTTCACTCCTATCAGCTAAGACAAAGAAAATTGTTGGAAAAAACGTCTGGTTTTTATTTCTGCTGAGACTTTCGGCTGGTAAGGATTTGGTGTAAACATCACAAAAGCATGATTCCTTCCATCATGCCTTGTGTGGTGGTGGTGTAATAGTGTGGTGTATTGGCACACCTTTTGGCTCCTTAATACCAACTGAGAATCATTTAAACACCACAGCTAAGTACTATTGCTGACCATTTTGTTATCTCTTTATGGTAACAGTGTTCATCTTCTGGTAGTTACTGTAAGCAGCATACTGCACTATGTCACAAAACTCAGATCATCCCAAACTGGTCCCTTAAACATGAAGGTACTCAGATGGCCTCCACAGTCAACATATCTTGACCCAGTAAGGCACCTTTGGGACATGGTGGAAGGGGAGATTGTCATCATGCATGTGCAACCAACAAATCTGCAGCAACTGAGTAATATCAATATGTAGGCTACCACAATCTCTTATAAATGTTTTCAGGACCTTGTTGAATAGGAAGATGTAAGGAATGTTTTGGAAAACTACGATGCTTTCTATGTTATTAAGCCAAAAAAGACTGCTAAGTTAAGCTGATATATGACCAGCATATTCATCAAAACTTTTAGAATAATCCGGAAATAGCTTGCACATAAGTGCATTAAATTATATTTTGCCATGGAAATAAGGAGTCACCAACGCCACCTGCCAGTAACTGGCACCGACTTTTTTTTTATGTTATATTAGTCGCTCACGCTGCACGCGCCCTGTCCCAGCCCTGTTACTAGGCAACCATTCCGCGTGCTAACTTAGTATCCAGCTAGCGTTAGAATGAACGAAATACAGTATTTATTTGGTTGTAACATAGAGTACTTGTATTTGAACAAATGCCATGTGATTTATACTTATCTTAAATATGTCTAAAAAGTCATATTCACTCTTTATTCGACGTTTTGGTCTTTTTTTAAATCGTCACCGCTGACGCGTTTACGTGTTTAACCTTCAGTCCCACGGGCCAAGACACCAGGACAACAGAAACACAACATTCACACAATCTGTCTAACGTGTTCTTCGGAGCTAAAGTGGAACCTCCGTTAAAACAACGATGGAGGTACAAAACTTTACCTAAATAGTAATAGATATATTATTCACTAAATTAGGGGATATTTCAAAATGAAAGTGTGCGTTTTATTAGTTCCATTTGGCTATGCATTTTAGCGGTACTAATATGGAATCACTAACTGAGAAGGCTAAATTGTGTTGTTTGACTTGTTGTTGTAAACGAAGGACGGTGAGCTGACAGAAGAGCAAGTGTCCAAACATCTTTCTAATCTAGGCCGCTCAGCCTCAGGACTACAGCAGGTGTACAGGACTCTTTCAATAACTGTGAGTAACACAAACACAGCCACACAACAAAGTATATCTAAAGGATTCTCTCAATATCTGTGGGTAAACACACACACAACTACTGCACATCTATAAACCCTCAATATCTGTGAGTGAGGTACACACACACACACACACACAAAAACTACAACATTACTAGTATCTGTCATACACACATACAGTTTGTGTTTCTGGGCACTGTGGAGATTTACACTGGCATAATATTACTGTAGCTCAGTGGTGTGTGCCCAGTCCCTTCTAACCCTTCAGAAAGGGGTGACAAACAGCTGTATGTAATATATTGTATGAATATTTATATTGCGAATGAAGTAAAATAAAAAACAAACCAATTTAAAAAGCTTCTGTGTTGTAGGGTTCGTATCGGACTGAGAGTGCTACTAACCAATCAAAACTACTCAGTAGAATGGCTTCTGTCTGTGTTTGCGTGATCCCCTCTATAATAACAATAATAATATTTTGAAGAGTTCAATAGTGTGAGTCTATTAACAAATGGGCAAAATGTCTGACCATTCAGATTATTCTGTCTACCCCTTCTTGGCATTTTGAAGAAGGTGCTACATAATCATCATTCATAAATAGACCTCACTATTCTATGCACATGCTAATTTGACTGGATAACAAGGACTTACAGGGAAATTTGCAAGAATTCAGCTTGGTCAACACAGAATCCACAAAGTAATAGACTATTTTTCTGACAAAGGAGTGGAGGATGAACTTTATCTTCAAATAAGATAATTTGTGAATTTGTGAGTTTGCTGTTTAACTACCTAATGTTCTGGCTAGCCCTAACATACTGTAGAAATTAGTAATCCAACTTTGTTGAACGGCTTTACTTGTAGGATTCGTTAATTATTTTTGGTCTTTTGAAATTATTAAGTTATGAAAGATAGGGAAACATTGTTATACTCTTTTGTACATGCTACTATTGTAATTTGTAGTTGTATATTTGAGTTGATCTGTATTTTGATTCCATATATTAAAACTTTCATGTATTGTGTCAACTACAGTGGACAGATATTCAAACGTCATTTCCATCCACATGATTTGCAATATTTTCTCCAAACCAACATATGGCCATTCCATAAACTGTTACTATTTTGCTTTATATTCATTGTTTTTATTAACATTTGTTAACCTGAAATATTGGATCCTAAATGGTGGATGGCAGGTGAACATGATCATCTGACCTCTGGAATGTCTGTTAAATAATTTTATACTGCAAAAAACATACCTAGTGAAAAAAACTTTTCAGTTTTAGGGAATACTTATGAATACAAGTGTTTTGTACTTTGTTTTCTATGAGTGAAAAATTAATCATCCACTCTAGTGAAGTTCATGTGTTAATGGTTATATTTTGAGTACTTAGACCTAGTGTGTCAGTTACCAATTAATCTACCTTCAGAGCCTAAAGAATTAGAACAGGCAACCCAACATTTAGATTCCATACTCCGTATAACCTTAGATAACGTAGCCCCAGTTAAAACTAAATTAATTAGGGATAAAAAGCTTGCCCCATGGTATAATGAACACACACGCACACTAAAACAGGCAGCGCGGAAATTAGAACGTAAATGGCAGCATACTGCATTAGAAGTATATAAAACTGCATGGAAAGATGCTCTAACT
>JAUZSU010187693.1:0-12235 GCA_034780255.1 Parotocinclus maculicauda
AGGATTTGTTTTGGTACTTTAGGATTTGGTCCGAATAAGCGGCTGGTCCCATTAACCGGTGGTCCTATTAACCGGAATAGAATATAAAATATTTTGTTTATTTGACAGCACTAGTTATTAACAGTGGAAAATGACTCCACATTGTGCTCAGCCAGAACACCAGAGTAGATCATGAAGTCAGGGTTAGAGAGCAAGTTGCTCAATGTTAATGTACACTGACTGAGTGCCATCTCTTGTGTAAGCAACAAGCCTAGTATTTTTGCTGGATACACAGAATGAGCGATTCTCAGTATCTTGGGTTCTCACTAGCCAAAAGCACTGGAACTAAAAAATCACCTTTAGCATATTTCATATCACTTAACTTATCTTATTTAGTTCTAATTTATTAAATTATTTTAAAAATCTAATATCCACAGCCATCTGAAATGGGATTGAACCTGTTTTGTAATGTTAGAACCTGTCTCGTGTGTTAATGAAGCCCAGATGTTTAGCCCTTACCCATCGTTCCAGTGAGGTTTCAGGTGTTTTTTGGTGAGCTCCATTACGCCGTCAAACCACTGCCAGAATGTGAAGTTCCTACCTGGCAAGCTTTCCTGCAGACACAAACACACGGAGCACAAAGCTTAGAAACCTGTAATGCCCCATTTTAATGAACGTGAGCATGCAAAGTTTGTGCCTGTATGTAGGCCTGAATGTGTGTAAAGTGGAGACTGATGTTTCTTAAGCTTGAATGTTTGGAAACCCTTTCCCTTTAAAATTCTCAACATTTCTGCATGAATATGATCAATCTCATCTGATTTTCTCATCTGAAGTCACGTGAGTTGATAAAAAGCGAGTCTGAAACTAAAATATTACATTTGGCCATTTATTTATTAAAGAAAATTATCCAATTATTACATATCTGTTAGTGGCCAAAATATGTGAACCTTTGCTTTCAGCGAGAACGTTTACAGCTCCAGGTGTACATGACTCAGGCAGTAATCGGATTTCTACTTTGCAACCAGCCAATAATATCACTGAAACATAAACTTTAAATTCTCCCCAAGGTGTCCAATAGCTATTTTGCTGCCTATAATTCTGTGGTGCGTTTAACTCTGGGGTTGCCAGATTCAGCTAAATAAAAGCTAAAGTCAATGGAAAAAGTTTTTAAAAATATGTGGACCTGCCAACTGTGGGGGAATGCACCATGAAAACACCGATTATAATCGGGTAACTGGAATACAGTCCATGCTATGAGTAATCTGATGTAGATCTGAGTATAATGTAGCCGTGACGACTTTAATAACTGCAGAAATCCAACTACGATAGGATTATTAAGTGCAGATAATAGCATTCAGTTTCTGGTGTGATCCCCTTGTGCAGTCTTAACTGCAACTAAAGTTCAGCACATCAACTTATTCTTATTCTCTAGACTAAAAAGTCTCATTCATTCATTCAAAAAAAAAACTTTAGTTTTGTACACATGATCTTATGCAAACTGCAGAAAGGAAGCAGTGTTCATTTTGGACAGCAGTGGTTTTCTCTTTGCAGCCTTGCCATGCACACCATTGCTGTACTCCTGATGGTGGACACATGGGCATAACCCCTGGCTTTTGTGAAAGGTGTTTAGTTTCTTAGAAGTTACCTTGTGATCATTTGTCATATTGCAGCCTATTAGATGCTCTTGTTCATAGAATGATCTTTGCCAATCCCAGGGAGAGCAAAACAATTTTGAATTTTGCCCATTTGTACCCAATCCGTCTGTGGATTGGTGGATCGGTTTTGTCACCTTTCCAGCTTCATAAGCACCATCTTTTTCCGAGATCTTCAAATCTCTTTTGTTCGTGACCTGATACACTTCCAAACTAGAGGAGAAGTCACAGCATGCAACTAAGGACATTAAGTTTTTCTATTTCACTTCGGAGAACACAATGTTCAAACCAAGAATCATGCCTCCCCCTGCCCCACACACACAAGTAGCTGTCATAAAATATTTCAGTGTAGAGAAACTAGGATCCAAATGTAATATTAAATGCACAAAGCAGTTTTACAGTAAAGGAGTTTGGACCTTGACTTTGAAATGCGTCACCAGGATTAAAGCACACCAAATTCGTGCATGAATTTAAGACCTCTCCGTCTTGAACATTGGGTGTTCGTTGTAGCGAAACAGCACAAGGCCATTTCAAAGGCAAGCATTGCCTTAGGTATGAACACCTGAAACCTCCAGCATCTAAGATCCCTGTACTGGTAATCATAAACCCTTTTAATGGATGGCAGAGTGACGGCTGCCCTGGCCAACATGTCCTGCATGCTTGCTGAGATAGAAAAATAATGACTAATATGTAAATGCTAATATAAGGGGTTGCCGATTGGGGGAATGTCATTTGAGATTAAGCAGTTTCTAAAATGTCCATTAGGGAATTGTTCTGCTGTTGAATAAAGATCTGGGTCAGTGTCAAGCTCACTGTGAGCTTGCTGTTATCTCTGTAACTGAGCCTGTGTTTAAATTACTATAAACATCATAAATTAGTTTGAACCCTTTATTTAAATGTATCTATTTGACCTTTATAAGTGTAGTTCTATATTATCATTGATATCAAGATATTACCAACACCAACCAAAACCAAGAAAATATCAATACCTGCACCAACAATACCAAGAAAAATACAAACTCAAATCCTCGCCAAGATCCTCAATCAAACGATACCAAGACAAGACCAATACTAACAACAAGCAAAACCCTAAAGACTGCCAATTATGACAAGCCAAGGCCAATAACAAACATCAATCAATACCATGACAAGACCAAGACATATACTAAGTGAGAACAAGATGCAACCAAGCACACACCAACCAAATTCATGGGGCAAGACCAAATTCCACATCAACCAAGACCAGGACAGGACCAACATCAACGAGACCAGCACAAGACCAAAATGCACAAAGAGTGATACAACACCAACTGAGGCCAAGACACAACCAAGTCTACTACTAACTAAGATAAAACATTATCAAGCTTCACACCAACCAATACCAGGACAAGACCAAACCCCACACCACTTGAGACCAAGAAAAGACCAAGACCAAGACCAGTCAAGGCTGACACAAGCCCAAGAAAAGGAGAAGATCAAGAGCCTCATCCACTAAGGCCAAGACATGACCAATACAAACAGCAACCAAGACTAGTTTTTGAAATATAGTTATTTAAAGCAAGATCGCATTTGAAAAAAGATTAACTACAATCCAACACAACACAAAGGTCCTGATGTCTTAAAAACTATAACTGAAATTTAGCAGGTAACATGATATTGGGTTTAGAGCCATTTAGATTAACAGCAGCAAAAGCCATGGTTTGATTATCAATTTGCCACTTTATTACATGTTTCTATAAAATAAAAATAAACTACAGGTACTCAGAGCGATACCAAACACAGCTCTCATGCTTATTTTTGAATGGCACTTTTAGAAATTTGAACACTGCATCATATCAGAATGGTTAAGTACTAAGTAATAGTGCATGGTCCAGTACAATCCAAACAGTTTATGAAAACAACTCTAGAATAGGCCTGTGCTAACCTAATGTCATTGTCGGTTTCAGAAATGTTTCTGCCTTAGGATTGCTCATTATCTTCATTTAAAATGAGCTACACATTTCTAATTCAGCTCAAATCAAACTAATGTCAACACAGACTCTACAGACATAACATGGAGAGTAGTGATTTAATCTCTTACTCTGTTGAACTGGGACCAAGTCATGGTCATGTTGCGGTAATCTTCAGGGTTGGAGCTCGAGCTAGTGAAGGCTTTCTGAGCCAGAAAGACCAGGTTCTCTTCTGAGAGGCCTCGGTTTGACTGCACCTCTGCTTTGTATTTCATATTGATAGCGTCACACAGCTGTGGCCACATCACCTTATCGGGCACAAGGAAAGGGACTCGACCCTGAGGAAGGGAACAGATCATAACAATAAGTACTTTATTTTAAAATGTCAGACCTTTTTCAAATCCAAATGCAAGATAGTACATTTTAAAATATACTGCTTAGTCTCATTCCTTTATTTAAGGAAACTTCAACGAATCTCAATGCTTCTCACTTGACTTTTTTTATCCTGACTCTATCCTGTTCTATCCTGGTTGCCATATCCTCTTAATTTGATTTTGATTTGATTTTGCATTAAGAATTCTTGTAAGCCTGATCACTTACGGATATCACAAAAACAAACAGCATAAGTAACTGATGTACATTTATCCTGTATTACTGTATAGTTCCCACATAACAACAGCTTGGATAATTGTCATATCCGTCTTATTTTAAGATCCCTATAGCTACTGGATGCAGCTCGAATTTAAAAGCCAGTTCTCAGAACGGCAGCTGCCGAGAACCTGGGTTCGAATACCAGGCTGGGTTTGAATGGTTGGATAGATAGATATATAGATCAGTGATAATACTAAGATCCATAGCGAAGGTCTGGGTTCATTCTACCATGTTTCTGTTTGTTTTTAGCCACTTAATGATGACTCAGCACACCGCGTCATTCTGACCTGGAACATTTTGTTGTTCCTCTGTGAATAGCAAAATAAAAAGACTCAAGTGCACATGAGGGGAATATCACTGTGTGCAAATGTACTCATATTTTGCAAGACTCACCGGTTCAGCAAAAGCATTGTCCCAGAGAACCGTGGCTGTGGCGTTGTTGTCTTGACTTCCATGGACTATCACAACAACAGGCAAGGACAGCGTCTGAGAATGAGAGTGAACACAGAAAGCAGAGTAAGAAAAATGAAAGAACACAGCTTTAACATACTGGCGTTCATACTGAGGACAAAGGACAAAATTCAACACTTTGTGACCCGACATTACCATGTGCAGTACATATCTGTGTGCGTCTTGTAAAATGACTCTGCATGTGTGTTCATATTTAGCCTTCTTAAGCATCTTCTCTCACCTTGACCTGAAAAACCAGCTCGTTGCCTCCAACGCTAAATTGTGACTCGAACAAAATGGTGAACTTCTCCTCGGTAACAGACTCTGCCCCACGTCGGTCTGAACGCTTGATCCTCTTCAAAGACTGCAGAAGGGATGGAGAGTAAAGCGTTGGATTTTTTCCGATGCACGTTTATGGTGAGGTCATAAGAGAAATCAAATTTTAATAGACATACAGACGTTAATAGAAGTTCCCAATTTTTGCAATGCTTGCAGTTACCACATCCTGAGCCAGGAACAAATTTGTGTCTTTTCTGCTCATTTTAATGAACCAGTAACAAATCAGTTAACCTTAAGAATTCAGCTGTCTATTTTCGGACAATGTCATGAATAAATGGCAAAATTCTAAAGAGGCATAAGACCTATCTAGACTGGGCCAAATTTACATGGGGTCCTGGGGTGAATTTTCTCTTATGTCAGGCATGTCAGTGTTTTTATCGTTTCTCCCTTGAAAAGTTACAGGCAAACCTGCTGTTCTAAAACTTTATCACCCTTAGAGGCAGATTCCCTTGCATGGAAAAACAAGATTAGGTTAATTCTATTCATTAAAGGTCTTTATAAGTCATTATAAGTCAAGTCAATCAATGACATTCCCGAGTCGCTTTAACAGACTAGACGCAGTATTCAAATGTGCCAAATATTCTGAAAATTATTTGCTCTCACAAAAAAGAAAGAAAATATTAACATACAGTCAGCTGATTAAAGGTGACTCCTCTACAGGTATAAAGCATTCACATATTTCATAGGTCAGGAACAAGCCTAGATGGGTTGCAAATTCATCATAGGGCGCACACACACAGTCAAAAAGTAAGGGCTACTTTAGAGACACCAATTAATCTAACAAGCATATCTTTGGACTGTGGGCGGGAAACTGGAGTACCCAGAGTATGCAAACATAGGGAGGACATGCAGACTCCACACAGAAAGGATCCAAGCTGCTCCACCCTGGGATTGAACCCGGGACCTTCTTGCTGTGAGGCAGAGGTGCTACCCACCGAGCCACCGTTCTGCCCTCACACATTTTTCTAGTTGTATCAATGAGTTACATGTGAAGCAAACGTCAAGGTTTGAGTATCAGACCAGACATTTATCAATAAAGAAAGGTGTAAACACATTCAAACACAGACACACCACAATAAACAAATCCAGTCAGAATAGGGATTATATCCATCTTCTTTCAAAGGTCCTGGCTTCAGAGTCCAGTTTGGGTTTAGTATGACAGAAATGGAGATATACAAAATGTATTTATATTGTATCCAAAATTGATGGTGAAACATCCACGGGTTTTTGCTTTATACATTTCTAATTAATCTATTTTATCCTATAAACAAAAATCTTTTCTTTTAATGTTTTAAACCCGTCATGGACTCCGGATCCTCTACACAAAAAAGACATTGTGCAAGGTGCAAATGTGCCCTAGACAGGATATCGGTCATAGCAGAACTGGGTATTGATTGCGGTTTCAGCTCCTAAAGAGATGATCCCCTGTCCAGCCTCCCTCAGATCACAGTTAATTTTGCATGTATGCAAATCCAGACCCAGCTGGAAGACACCACCGATGAGGTAATGAGCCAGCACATTAGACTGTAAACACCTTAAAATTTTCTATTCGTACATAATTTTATAAAATGAAGTGCATGGCAAGTTGTATGGCAATCCATCGTAGGGCAGTTTCTAAACCCCAATCATCTTAATGTATGTTTTCTGCACAAAACACAGCCCGTTCTGTACCCAGACCGTTCCACCTTGGATCAAACTCAGAACCTTTTTACTACCCACCAAGCTGCTTTGAAATTCTTTTCAATATCTTTAAAACGTAGACATTACAATATAAAGAAACGCTCTATTTAAGTCTTTTCATTATCAGTCAATATGCATAGCATTTTATTGATTATTAAATTAGATTCAACTTTATTGTGCAGAGTACAGAGCCAATGAAATGCAGTAAATAAGGGTATACTTCATAAATGGCTTCCAATTAAATGTGTATTATTACAGTATTTTGCTGAAATCATAAATCTAAAACAAGTCCCTCGTAATTTTATCTGCCTAAATTAAGCTTAACTCATCCGTCTCACTGGAGTGGCTTTTATTCAGTTTCTGGTTTGGACACATCCCTTGTGGTATATTTGTTATATAACATGGGTACACATGGGTTACATAACAATACAAGCACACAGCAATTCCGGTAATGCCACAGCTCTTACTTAAATCCCTGCCATGGAACATCTCAGTGCCTTACTGGATTCATGGTTGCTACTAATAATGGGTTTAGGGTGCGTCCAGTTTCTGTAAGTGTGCTTCACTTACCATGTTTCTGAAGTGTGCAATTAGGGTGCCTGTGGTCTGGTGATATTCCATCACGCAGTTATTATTCAAGATCTCTCCACTGCTGTCACTGTGAAAAACAGGGAGGAGAATGAAAGTGTTTTGGGGTTAAAAGTACTGACTCCGCCCTTCCATACATGAGCTGATACACAACTGAGTCTGGCTTGTATTGTTTTTAATGATGAATTTAAACAGAGATTTCATCCCAGCCAGACAAAGCCAGACAGACAGAACTGGAACAAGAATCAAACACAAAAGTCCTCGCTCAGGCATGGCGCGCAATTCAGAAGTGCAGACAGACAGACCTCAATTTTCATGGGGCCTAAAGGAACATTAGTTTGCGACTGCTTAATGCTGGTTTGCGGGCATATTATGCAATCAAATGTATGAACAATTGATTTCCCAGTGTTCTGAGTGCCAAAATAAACAAAACTCAATTAGCTTTACTGCTGCCAAGAACCTGGAAGACAGCAAGTGTAGCCCTGAGGGGCGAGCCAAAATTCGGGTTATTCATTAGCACATCGAAACGAGTTTTATCACTTTGCCCTGAGCTGAGCTGAATTTGTTCTGAGGACATTTGTTCTCAAAGACGAATGTCAGAACCGAGTGTAACGGGCAGTTTTAATGTAATGTAAAAACAAGCAACAAAATATTACGTCTACTGAGAGTTGAGAGTTGAGTTCCTTAAAATGCAAAATGACATTTCTGTGTGCGGTGCTGGAATCGTTTCTAATTGGCTCACTTTATATGAAAACTTTAAAAAATCTTTATTAATTGTTGAAGTTTTTGAGGCTTTTGAAATTAATGAAATGACACCATAATTTAAGTCTTAATTATGTTTCCGTTCTCACAGCAGTTTGCATATCTGTGCAACTAGTGTCAATAAGTTGCTGCTAACCCGTCATTTCCACAGATGCATGCACAGACTCAGAATCACGAGCTCAGCAATAATTAAATAAGCTCATTTCAAACACCATAAATTTCCATGCAAGACAAATGAAGTGATGGGCACTACTTCCAAATGATACCAGCACGTAGAAGCACAAAGAAAGGAAAGGACAGTAAACGCTAAATTTGATGACTATCACAGATGATATAATTAATACATTTACATTTACAGCATTTAGCAGACGCCCTTATCCAGAGCGACTTACAACTTATACAGTCTTACAATCCAAGCAATGGTGGGTTAAGGGTCTTGCTTGAGGACCCAACTGTGGCAGCTTGATCGAGGTGGGGTTTGAACCCTGGACCATCAGGTTCAATCAGTCCAGAGTCCAGTACCTTAACCGCTAGGCTGTCGCAGTCCCAGATTACAATATGCTAGATTGTCAGATCATTTCAGTTATTTATAAAGCACGCTTTTACAGTAAGGCTTCATCATGAAGCAGATTTACACACATCGAACCCACAGCTCAAACCCAGCAACCCTATAGAGACAGTGGGTCACAGGGGAGGGACCTGGGAAGGGCCGAGACTCAATAAAGGAACCTAGAAATAAAGTAGCCTAGATGTTTTAAGTGAGCATTAACGAGACCTAATTAATACATTTAGAGTGATAGTTTAAACGTAAAGGTAAGGAACACTTTTTAAATTTTCAAAATGATTTAAAATAAGAAAGAATGAAACATATATTGGTATCGCTAATCTAATGGCGGCTTTAGACTTTTGCCCAAAACTCTCATTTATTGCAAATCAGGACAGAAGGAAAAGTAATTAATTGCAAATAAAATATTGTTACGGCAAATTAGTTGCTGTGTTGTTTGTGTAAAGTGCGTTTAGTTTGTTATACAAGCCCTAATAATAAATGTAGGCAGCACCGGGGGCTTTGGTCCCGGGTTCAATCCCAGGGTGGATCGGCCTGGGTCCTTTCCCTCCCCGTGTTCACCGGGTACTCTGGTTTCCTCACAGGCGTCTTAGGTTAATCCATGTTTCTAAAGTGGCCCTTGGTGTGTGTGCCCTACGATGGATTGGTGCCCCTTCTAGGGTTGTTCCTGCCCTTGAGCCCAGGCTGGTTCGTGACCCCGTGAGAATTAAGCTGAAGATAACGGATGCATGGACAAATCTATTTAATATCTAATATCAGTTTGATATCTAGTTTAATGTTTTCAAACACTGACTTTATAAACACCAGTGGATGCAGTCAGTATTTAGACGTTTTATACCGTACCCCCCACAGTTACACGTCTGTACTCATGAAGTTATGAAAAGAATAAAAAACGACAACTGAAGAATCGTTGAGACATTTCTTTTCCCTTCTGCATGCTGAGCGGGGAGTGTAAACCTGTCACAGCGCTCTGAGCTACGGCGTTACTTCTTTAAAGTAAGCAACAAAAGATCTTAGTGCTATAAATCTTAGGTGGCTGTAAATGAATGATTAATACATTCTGTAAGGGAATTACTGGATCTGACAGCACAAAGTGTCTCGTGTAGCCTGGAATTATTCTCAGTCCAGAAATGAAGAGATTGTGACCGGTGAAAGTACAGAAGTGCTTGGTCGCTGCTGGACGTGACTAAACACTAACCCCGTGTGTTTAGGGACAGCTTTCTTACTTCTGCTGTAGAAAAATACTTAAATGTTTCGCCCTTGACCAAATGAATATATAAAACTGTCTGTGATTGGATTTAAAAATGCCATAATTTGATATTATTTTTCATTTTCATTTCAGAGCAAAATAAACGAGAAAAAAAAACAGTCGTCCTTCTTCTTCAGACTGTTAAAGACAGATCACATTAAATACTTACCACTTTTTTTTTTACAAGTTGTACATGCAACAAAACATTCCTGTAATTAAGTATGAGAAATAATTCTATCATTATATATTATGTAATTATACTACTTCTTAAACATTTAATCTGATGGTCCTTTAGACGTTCATTTCTCAGCACGTTTTTTAACGTCTTGTGTTCCAGCCTTTTCAGGAACACACACACACACTTACACACACACACACACACACATGGGCTCTGCAGTCCTTGACATAAAAATGATGAATGTTAAGTAAGCCTGCAGCACGTATGAAAGTATTGCCAAGCCGAGTTGGAAGCAAGGCAGATCCATTTTATAAATACTATTAATCTTGAGTGACTCCCAGCATCCCCTGCTCATAGGCACATGAGGATACACACACACACACACACACACACACACACACACACACTGTCACACTCCCTGTCACGTAGGGCGCCGCTCGACCGTTAGCGCCAAGCACCTGCTCCTTCCAGCGCCGAGTCCCACCAGAAGAATGGAGGCTTCCAGGAAACGCGATGACTCTGCAGATCCCGAGCACTGACACACCGCCACATTCCTGCATCGCATTTCATCTGTTCTGCGTTTCGGTCGGACGCAAGTGTTCGCATGTTCAGGACTGGCTTTCATCGCCGTGCTGACAGAACAGGTTCCGTGGAATCCACAAAGCTGAGGCTAGCTGCATTACCACACCGCATCGACCGGAAGAGCAGGGTCACAAAATCATTTCCATTTTGGTTTTTTTTTGGCCCAAATCAAGGGATTTAACAGATGGGCGAGAGCTTAAGCGTTCACGTCCGTCGTCCTTAGTCGTTTCGGAATTAGGATAGATTAATAAAAACGAGGTTTATAAGATGTCTTGTTCTACAAACACTCGTTAATGGCGGGGGTTACGTTCCAGGACCGCCCGCGATAAACGAAAATCCGCGAAGTAGGGACGCTTTATTTATTTATGACGTATTTCTACACTATTTTAGTCAAGTCAATTTATTTCTATAGCGCTTTTTACAATAAAATATTGTCACAAAGCAGCTTTACAAAAGAGGTTTGATGCCATACAGAATTATAGTGTAAGAATTTAGTATGAGAGTCATTGTGTCCCTAATGAGCAAACAGAGCTCTATGCTCTAGAAAATGCTCTAGTCTTACTTCTCGTTTTTGGTAAGTATTCATCCGCTGAGTAAATACGCTATTGTGTTTTTAACTGTTGAATAATCAAGCAACACGCTGAAATAATCAAACATTCTCTTAACTTAACATGCCATACATCACTCTCGTATCACACATGCTCTGTCCGTACCGAGCTTACAGCACGTCATTTACTGTAAATCATAATATTTTATGATTTATAACATTTCTTTATTGTTAGAATGAATATTTTTAATATAATTGTTAAAAATTGTGATATTTTTTATGTGAAAGTTCTGCAAAAACCAGCAAAACAGCGAAAATCCGCTATATATTTTTTTCATTAATATTTTTGGAAAACCCGTGATGCACCGAGTCCGCGAAAGGTGAACCGCGAAGTGGCGAGGGAACACTGTATTGAGATAAACTTTTGTTACTGATCAAATACTTATTTCCCACAATAATTTACAAAGGAATTATTTCAAAATCCAATAATGTGATTTCCTGGATTTTTTTCTCATTTTGTCTCACATAGAGGTGTACATCTCTGTCATCTTTCTATGTAGGAGAACTTACACAATTAGTGACTGACTAAATACTTTTTTGCCCCGCTGTATTACTTTGCCTGCACTTACCCATTAGTGTCTTCATTTATGTTCTATAGTCTGCAGGTACATATTTAAAAAGCACTAAAAATATTTGTATATTTTATATGTTGAATAAGCGGCTTCATACAATAAATTGCTTTTATCATGTGAAGGCACTCCGATGCTGTTGAAATTGAGTGCCATGGGGTATTATAATGCATATTAAATTTACGTCAACAAGGCACCAGGAGATTATACTCACTGACAGCATCAATAAAATGAAGATAAATTTGTCCCTTCATGATTGTTATGCTCACACAGCAAATAACGGCCAGCCATGCTGCTGACAGTACCACAGTCGTTACTAGTGCTGCTGTCAGTACCACAGTCGTCACTGGTGCTGCTGTCAGTACCACAGTCGTGACTGGCGCTGCTGCCAGTACCACAGTCGTTACTGGCGCTGCTGTCAGTGCCACAGTCGTT
>JAUZSU010187704.1:0-12235 GCA_034780255.1 Parotocinclus maculicauda
TTTTGAGAAAAGAGATTAATTTAATACAATTTGGAATAAGGCTGTAACGTCACAAAATGTGGAAAAAGTGAAGCGCTATGAATACTTTCCGGATGCACTGTATGCGCATATATGAACGTGACGCGTGCAGAACATGCAATATGCGCATACAGTGCATCTTCATATATGAACGTGACGCGTCACGTTCATATATGAAGATGCACACAACCGAAGCATCAAAAGGACGTAGGATATGCAAGGCAGCCGTGATGAACATATGTACGCGTAGTTAGAAGCAAGTATATCTACGGCCTAACTGGTAACATACACTGGCTGGCCACTTTATGAGGTACACCTTCTTGTTTACACATTCATTGCCTATTTTTATTAGTTTCACTTACCACCTAGAAACACTTTGTAGTTCTACAATTATAAACTATAGTTAATTTTTTTTTATTGCATACATCGTTAGTCCCCTTTACTTGCTAATGGCCAGGACCCCCACAGGACCATTACAGATCAGGTACTATTTGGGTGGTGGATCATTTTCAGCACTGTTCACTGAACAGAGGAAAAAGGAAGAGAAACCAACTATATTTTATATATAGCTTATATAGTTTGTAATTGTCAAACTGCAAATTGCTTCTAAATGGTAAGTAATGCTAAAATGGAAAGCGTGTGTATAAAGTAGGTGTAATTAATAAAATGGCTGGTGAAATAGACTGTATTTACATGGAATCTTATGCTCACCAAGACTCCTGAAGTTCTCATCCAGTCCACTCCAGAAGTTTTTCTCAATAAAGCCTTTCACCAGTCCCCATGGTTGCTTCCTATAGCGCAGCTCTGTAGAAACCCTATATAGGAGGCATAAAATTAAATTACCACAATGGCAAAAACACACTGCAACAACATAACAACACAGGATCCCAAAACGGCGAAAACTAAGCTGAAACACATGAAATCCAAAACACATCACACAGAGTTAAATATTCAAACAAGTATTCTGCTCACCAAAATAAGTTATGAAATGAAATATCCCTTAATGAAATGAAATATCCCCTTAATTTTAGTGAGCAGTGTAGTTAAAAGTGATTAACAATTTAAATATATAAAATTATTTAAGAGTTACTGTCCCCAAATCATTCTACTGTATAGTCTGTGCTCATTATGACTGTGCTTACCTCGTCAAAGCCACAAGTGTGAATTCTCTTGCAAAATTCTTTAGTTTTGTCAACAATTTTATGACCTTATACATTTATTTTGTATGATATCTCTGTTACCATGTAACAAAACCTCATTGAACTCGAGCTACCAGTTTTTAAATCAATTACACAATTTATTGGCCATCACATAAAAAAGAAGAAACTCCTAAGCTTATTCTGCCTGCATACCTTTGCCTTTTTATATATTACTGTATGACATGTTAGTCTAATTGAAGACACATATGCAATTACCTAACCACTATCAAACATGGCACAAATACTTAATTATATATGTAATAAAATAAAATATTTTTTAACCTGAGGCGACACTTGTTCTTGGCCACACGGGTGAGTGTGTAGCGATTCAGTGTGTAAAAGTAGTCGTGATAGGGAACATCATGAGTAACAACCTCTGCGTCAATGATGTAACACTCCTTCTCCTGGCTGGCCTTGTAGAGGGTCTAATTATCAGAGAGAGAATGAGTTACACAAGTGAGAGAAATTATATGGAATTAAAATTTAATCATGACAAGATAAGAAAAAATGAACAAAATGTAACTCAGTTACTAAATGAAACAGCTAATTGAGGGACTCGCCACTGACTGGACATGTGGTTCAGCGTAATGGTTTTATGGATTATTATTTTTTACATAAATTTAAATAATGTTTTATATCAGTATTAGAAAAACAATGTGTAAGTACAGGGAAAATAATGTGAGTTTATAGGAAAACAGTTTTTTAAATACAATAGTCTTCGACTGTATGAAAATACTATAGTTTTGTGTTATAAAACTCGTGTTATAAAATTATGATTGTATGTACTATGGAAGGACGAAGGGGAAGTTGCTTTTTCACATGCAAGTTCGTGTTGGGTGCCAACATGCTGCCATGTTTTCAACTTAGTAAGTTTGTCGCTATGTCTAGCAACTTTTCAGACCACTGTAATGAGTTATTTGCAAAAACATGAAAATCACAACAATTTGGGCATTTTTATGCAAGCCATGGCTACTTTCCAAAGAAAAGAATCACCAAGACTGTATGTGAGTGAGAGGCACAGCTCTCTCTCCACATCTCCTCTGCTCTGGGAGCCAGAGCAGCATATACATACGGCATGGCAACTCACACAGACATGAATGAGTATAGCGTATAGCTTAACCCCATTTTGTGATTTTGTGAATTTCAGTGCATTAATCATTACATACATGCTGCTGTTTTTAAAAATGCACATAGTTTGTTTGGTTAATCCTGTACAGAAATTACAAGGCAACAAGATGTAAAGGGTAGAACTGATCTGAAACTAAAACCAATACACCAACTTTACAAGCAGCCTGATGTGTAAGCTGTAGGAAGGGGAGGGGGTGCAGCACCTTCCTGCAAAGTTGAAATGGATCCACCGCATTTATGTATTTAACTCTGTGAGCTACTGTGCTATTGGGTGTGTGGCTGTATGTCTATGTAGAGGGTGAGGTAAAAGCTGACCTGAGTCTCACAGACAGTAGCAGTTTTTGGGGCAAGTGGGTTGGAGAGCGAGATAGTGTACATAATCTCCCTCCTCAAGTTTCCAGCCTCCTCTTTTTTCCATGGGTGAAAAACTACATCTGTTTCCACATGTGTCAGAGGAACAAAGAGACACAATTAAAAAGAAAGTAACATGTTTGGAACATTACATTAAAAAGGTGTGACTTCTCAAACAATTCATTGTGTGTGCAATTTCAGACCTGTGAATCTTCTCTGCTCCATGAAATCAGCCATGAACTGTGACTCAGTGAAGAGGAATGTATACATCTTATCCACACTGAACTTATACACCTCGTTAATATACTGACGCCCAGTCAGGTCATCGTGGAATGCCTGTACCTCAACTTCTGAACATGCACAAAACCCCCACACCCACACACCCACCCACACACACACACACACACAAACACACAAACACACAAACACAAACAATTGGCACACAGGAAAGATTAAATGATTATAAAGACCAAAATTTCAGCTTGTTTTTTACTGAAGATTTCTTTATGTCATGTTATGTTATGTTATGTTATTCTGTTCAGGGGAAGCTTGGACTACTGAGAGAACATGTGAAGTTCTTTCCAATGAAGGTGCAAAAGTATCCTTGGGCTTTGGTACATCACCACGTGGCTGCTATTATTAGTTTTTAGCAAAACCAAAATGCAAAAAACACCAAGCAGCAACTAAATTAATATATACTGGATAAGAAATTAGAAATTCTGACTCTAACTGTAATTTTTGGCATTCTTATCCGGAACGGATGCTATATCCCAAGCAAATGAAGGTTAAGAGCTTTGATTATAGGCCCAGCAGTGGCATCTTGGCATTGCTCGGATTAGATAACTGGACCTTTTGGCCAATGTGTCACCACAGTCCCTAAGGAAAGATGCATGTTAAGTGTTAATGTCAATGTGTGTAAACTATGCATACCCTCATCCTGAGTCTCAGATGAGTCACTGAGATCAGTGGGAATGTCTTCATTATCATTGAAGCTAAGAGAATTTGAAGTCACCAGACCCTGTTGGCCTGCCAAAGGTTCACAGTCATCAGCCAGGAGGGGCAGCACTAACAGCTCAGGGTCAGGCAGGCAATCTGTGTACTCCTCAGGAGCAAGGTCAAACTGCAACCAACATAGGGTGTCAGTTATTACACAACATCAGCCTTGATTGACACATGTAGCTTCAATACAATGTACTGGTTATTCCATGCTAGTGGGCTGGGTGGTCGAGCTGACAATGAAAGGTATGTGTGTATGTGTTTGTGTGTGCACGCATTCACTCACAGGCAGAGGAATGTCGGTGCTGCTGGGCGGAGTGGTAGACGTGATGGTGGAGTGTGTGATGGATCTTTTGTGTGATGGAGGACTGCTTTCCTGTTTATTCTCTCCACTGCTCTTAGATGAGTTATCATTATTTGTCTCATTCTCTTCAGCTGGAATCTCCTCAGAGTAACTATCAAGCATACAAACAAACATAAAGAGGGAAAGAGAATACATATAAATGCCTGTATGCATACTGTAAATATTTAAACAAGTGCTTGTGTGAAGTGAAGTGACACATGTTTGCAAATGTTTAGGAAGCTCAGTCACTAAATAATTTCCAGGCCACAAATTTAAGTATGACACATTTCTGCACATTTTAATGCATACATCCTAAAACTTTGACTTAATAGTTCCTTTGAAAGTTTCAGAAATATGCAATATTAGTATTTTCTGCAGAAGATGTATTTACATTTTTTAAAGAAAATAAACAAAACATGTCAATGAGGTGATGTCTTCTAAGTATAAAACGAAGCACTTCTGTTAATCACTCTGGACCAGGGTGTCAATACACAATATAGTAAATGTAGTACTAAAATGTGTGCATGATTTATGTTCCACGTTTACCCCATGGTGTTGAAGTCATCATCAGGGGGAACATAGTCCTCATCATCACTGGTCAGGCCCAGCTCGTTTCCATAGCACTGATGAACAAAGTGCCACAGTTCTTTAGGGCACAAGGGCTAGAATGAAGGACACACATCAAGCATTATAAAACACATATTTCATACACACTCACACACACACACAAAATATTTTTGAGACAAAATGCTTTATCTCGGCTCCAAAGTGCACAACATAAGGAAGTCCTGGTTAGTCCCGGTTTGCATGCAAATCCTTGGCAGTAAAAGTTGCTGTTACAAAATCTCTTGTTCATTTCTGTTGAATCTCTGTTATGTGCACACCACAGACACTCTAGGTACTGTGCTTCCACACTTACAAGTTTTGTTTTTTTTTTTTCTACTTCCATGTTCTGTATTTTGTGTTCTGCAAACATTATGTTGTCAATTAACATTTGAAAACTCTATAAGTGACATTGTGAATCCATTCCGAATCACATCGCAGTGGTTCTAAGAAGCTATTTTATGCCACCCCTAACGAATTTGAACAAACAAATACATTCTGTGTATTCTTTGTACATTTAAGTTATTATAAACACAGACATTATGATATTAATAAATTTATATATAATGTTTTTATCATTTTATTGGAGTAGAAAAGTCTGGTTTGGGGACAATGACAAAGTGGCTTAGTAATGTTTATAGCATTTTTGGGGATGCACTGAATTATATTTTAATACCTAAGCTATTTGCTTTGTAATATAAATATGACATTACCAAATATTATATTTTGCAAAGTAATTTTTCTGCTTAAAAACTATGCCGTCTAGTTCAAACCCTGATCATTATACATTATGTGCTATGGGGGTGGGATATTGGCATCTGTCTCACCTTATCCAGCAACGCATTCTGCCAGAGTCGGAACATCATCATGTAGGTCCTGTCTCTTGCCCCGAATGAGGTGAAAAAGTGCTAAAAGTGAGAGTAAACAAAGTAAACAAAATAAGCACAGCGATATACATTTGACTGGGGCAGTTTATCAGAACATAAATCTACAGATGTCATGAAAAGATGGTCCTGCAATTTAAACAATTCTTTTAGTGTACAGTCCACTGTATTTTTTTTGTTTATCTGTAAAGATTACTAGCAGGTCCATAAAATCAGGTATCCAACCATGAGGTGGGAGTACCTGAAGTAGCAAAATGTAAATGATCAGCACTGCTATTTGAAAGTTGTTTTTAATGATTCAATAATTGCTTTTACCTTCTCACTGTCAGTGCACACTTGAATGGCATTGGGAATGAGACGTGCCGTCTTTTCTTTTGTCATGGAGCAGATGTCCTTGAGACGCACTGTCAGCTACACACACACACACACACACACACACACACACACACACACACACACACACACACACACACACACACACACACACACAGCAAGCATTATAACATTATAATTGCAAGTTGCATGCAAATTTAATGTAACATTTAAAATATGTACTAGATTAGTACTTGTAGTACTAGTATATGTACTAGATAAAGTACCAGATTATTTCTGTGATGTAATATTTTTTTACTTTGTTACTACATTTCAACTGCAAAAAAAGGAATTTTTACTCACTGCACTTTCAAACCTGGCTTGTTACTTTTTTAATAAATCCATTTCTTTAACTATTTATTTATATATTCTGATCAAAAAGTGAGTCATGAAGATTATTTAATGTAGCTGGGTCAAGAAATGCATGTTGGTTAATGTTGCAGTGCATTTTGGGTCTTACAACGAAACAAGCGCTCATGGCAATTAAAAATCTGCTGCTCCAAATGGTATTTACTGTGTAAAAATAAAACCTAATAAAATAAATTAAATTGTGTTTCTGTCTTAATGTATGCTAACAAAAATCCCCAGAATAATATATACACTTTATACTGTTTTTATTAATCAGACACAAGAGGTGTCCCTATGTTCCTGGTATGGTGAAATTAATTTATATGATGAATATAAGAGGTATATTAAAAAAACTATATAATGAATAAGTTTCACATGTTAAAAAACAAGTACTGCTATAAAAATAGGTAAAGCTGCAATTTAGTCAAACTGCAGTAACGATGTTTCAAAAAGTCTGTAATAACTATTGTTCAGGATATACAGTATATCATCATATATAAGAAATACTTTTAACTTTTATTATTTTTACCAGATTAGTAGTCCTTATACTTAATTAAATAACATGTGTACTTTTGCCACCTGCACACATGTATAATAAAAACATATAACAAAGACATCAACAAAATTCATACTAGCGTCTCCCAGCGAAAGATGTTGCTGTAGAAACAGATCCAGTTCTCAGAGAGGTAGAGTCTTCCTTGCAGGAGTATGTCTCTTTGCAGAGCACATGAGTAGTCTAAAAAGGTAAAACAGCATTAAAGAGGTTAGAAATGTTAAATAATGCAGAAATTTGGGTACCACTGCTCAAACTACATATTTAGTTGATTTTCTACATTTAAGGCCATAGGACACCTTAATCAGGGAAACAATATAGAAACATAACATAACTGCAATTTTTCATGCATATATACTGCTCACAAAAATTAGGGGATATTTCATTTTCTGAGTAGTATATTTAAAATAATGTTAAAGGTCTCAAAAATCATTAAGGTCTACAATTAGCAGAAATGTGTTATATTTCAGCTGTATCCAGGTATTTTGCACAATAATGAATTTACCTAAATTCAATGTAATAAAATCAAGTAATATTACAGACATAATGCAATGTCAAGTAATATTATAGTTTCATATAATAAATTCTAACCATTAGTTCATATCCACAACTATGTAAGCTTACGATTATATGTGAGAAGTATTTCTCTGTATCTGTATACTTACCCACAATGAGGCGCTCTGTATCTGGGAGTTGTTTAAAAAGCTTCCTAAAGTCTTCATTTCGCTGTTTATAGGTGGGGCTCAGAACCTGCACAAGACAGGAACCAAGAGGTAAAGTATACAATCAGATTTTTATAATACAATGACGTAACATCTCTGATGATGGACATGCAGTTCCATCATGCATAAACACCAACACTAGTCTCGCATTTCACATTTATTGAAATGATAAAAATATAAATTCAAAAATAATTGTAATTTGGTCATTACATATCTAATAGCACTGGACCCACAGTTCAATCTACCACTGAGTCAGTAACCTACCGTCAACCTACCGAATTAGTAGGTACACCCACCATTAACTCACCCATTTAAAAATTAGACCAAACATGATACTACAAGTGAATCATGTACATGAACCAAATAGTTTATTAGAGATTCTCCTACTAAATGCTTTATTAAGATTAAGACAAGATAATTACAATTGAATTAATATCTAAGCATAACATAAATATTATAAAGTGTCCGTGATGCCAAATAATGCAACATCGTAAATGTGCAAAATGTATCAGCAATAAACAGGTCAATATTTATGTTGCAGAATTGAAATAAATACATATATTAATATCATATTGACCTGTTTTTTGCCATGAGCCTTACAGGTTTACATAACTACAGCAACCATGAACCTATAAGATTATAATATATACCAACGACAAATTGAGTATTATAATTAGTAATTATACACCAATCACAAAATTACCAGTTAATTAGATACACCAATCACAAACCTACCAGTATAGAAATAAAAACCAAGAACCTACCAGTATATTAGACATACTAACCATGAACCTGTAAGGGTAGTATACACACCAACCACAAAGCTACCAGTCTATTAGATACACCTACAATGAGTTTATTTTTAGGTATTCCTAGCATTTTATCCGGTAGTTCATTAGGTTCATTAAAAGTAAACTAACCTTGGCATTCTTAGTCAATGGAAATGTTGTGGCATGATAGGCAATTTTACTCTGGTATAAATGGATTGAGTAATGGGTACAGGACATAATGGGCTTAAAAATAAATAATTTATATTTAGTTACCAAAACAACAAAGTCATATTACTATATAAGTACAATGCAGCATTTGTGTACAGAAGATGACATTTATTAATCATGCATCAATAATCATTTATTACTGAATCCGCCATTTAAAAAAAATGATGCAAATCAAATGATGACATATTTGACAAATGATGACATATTTCTCAGTTGGAACATCCCTTTGTTGGAAAATGGGAATAGAAAATTCTTGTGTAGTAAAAAATGCATTTAAATGCTTTTACTGTTACTGTGCTATGGCAAACATAGAAAGTTAGAGCTGTTAAATTTTATGACAAATAATTTAATGTTTTATAGAAATAGAGAAGGAAATATTCTGGATAATTGGTAATGAATTAACCTTTCCTTGCAAGACAAAAATCTGAGCGTTTCCTGTGGAAAACACCAGCGAATAAACCAGTTCCAGATTTTACCCTCTATACCACCTCAAATCAGTTACAAAAGCTACAATGCCTTATTGGAACATTACCAAGCCCTACAATAACAACAATTAAAACTCTAAATGGATAATGAACATATGGGGTGGCACAGTGACGTAGCAGTTAATGAAGCTGCCTCACACCTCCAGTGTTCCTGGTTCAATCCCAACCGTGGACCTGTGTAGAGTTTCTATGTCCTTTCCATGTCCAAGTGGGTTAATCTGTGTGCTCCAGTTTCCTCTTACAGTCCAAAAACGTGCATTAGGTTAATTGATTATGCTAAATTGGCCCTGAGTATACATTACTATTTCTGAGTAACATAGCGTATCAATGTAACTTTGTGTCAGTCATAAATAAATAAACCAAATAAACAAACAAACAAACCAGAACATATGAGAATCCAATTCATCCATCTCCATCAATGATCTGTTATCGTTTAGTGCTGTACCAACCACCCACCAAAAACAAAAAAACTAACAAAAAAAGTCGTTACCGCTCATAAAAATGACCCCAAGGCCAAAACCAAAAAGCTTAAAGCAATACGTCCACTACGAACCCCCAAATATTTAAACTTACAGCAGGTATTTCTTCATCGTCTTCCTCCTCCAAGCACATGGAGCTTCCAGAGCAGTTGTAACCCAACGCTGGGCTTCGCATCACCCACATGGAAAGGGCTTCCTCTAGCTCTAGCAAGACCTCCCAGTCCACAGTACCCTCTGTCAGAGGTTCCATGCCTCGTAGCTCAGTGACAAGCTTTTTGCTTACGTTACAGACCCAGATGAATTAATCTTACACTGACGTTTAAAAAACCTGTATCTTACGACAGCCTCAAAGTACACAGAGCGAAGAACTCTTGTGTACCTGATCTTACAGGTTTCTCTGGAGGATCCTCCTGCAACAGCAGCCACTAGATGCGAGTGTGCTTGTCTGTGCTGAGGAGTGCCACATGATTGGAGTGTTCGTCACAGGAAGCATACACAGTGGCCACTGCCCTACAGTAACCCCAGCAGACAGATCTGTTATTATGCTTGTTTGTTTTTTCTCCTTGCCATGCGAATGATTGCAGCCAGATCTTAATTATTCACACCACCTTTGACCTGTAGATACTCAATATATAACACAATTTAAGGTTTCCTGCTGGTTTAACCATTTGTCTCTGATGCAAAACTTTCTCTGCCCTTAGTTGTCAAATAGATGTCAGTCTTTTCTTCACATGTATTTGGTATTCTTAGCTTCAGGTTCCAGCAGCAGTGTCTTTAGTCATCACACCATTCCAGCGGCATTAAAACAACCATTAATGTTGCTGTTGGTCCTTGACCAATGAAGCCCATTCTGTGGTGTGAACAGTTAGTTACAAGAGTCACAAGATAAACCCATCTGCCATATTCTTTTTAATATAAATGTACAATTCTTATGTTGTAGAACAAACTGATCATAATGCAAGCTAGGCAACCTCCACAACAAACAAAGACAACTGTCACCATGCAAGATTATCATCTGCCACTGTAATTATCAACCAAGAGTGGATCAATTTTTTTTATCTCTTGGCTTATTGCTAAAGTTTCTGTGGTTACTGGTACAAATCATCCATTCATCCTATGACAATCATTGAAGTGAGGTTCTTAAAAACAATTCAGCCCCTCAAGTAGCCTTCAAAAATAAACACATTCAGTATGAACCCTCCAGAATTCTTAATAATTTATTAGTTATTTTTTGTTTGTGTGCTTAGCACAGGACTCTAATGGGGATGCAACATGTTTGAGTATGTATTGGTGTGTCTTTCCCCAAGGTAGTTACCCATTAACTCCAGGGGCAAACAATAAGAGCTGTTGGTGACTGGTACCAGGAGCAGCAGGCGTGACAGCCCAATAAAATAACGTGTCTTGGCCAAGTACATGCAGTATATACAGAGACATAGCCTCTTCTGCTTATAGTAAATATATTAATCTGATATGACAATATGTGTGTGCTACATCTACCTCACTAAAATCCAAGAAGCAAAATCCAACTACACAGTACGCATACTCACAAAGAAATCTTTAGCCATAGGAGCTACCTCTGTTACTATTTGTGTTAAATTTATTTATATGGAGCCTTAAACAATGTTAGTTATCTTAAACATGTCAACACAGAGCAGATGTAAAAGCTGCTAGGCCTCAAATGAGCAACCGGAGGTGATTCTAGAAAAGAAGTCTCTTTGAGAACAGGAGGAAATCTTGAGAAAGAGTCAAAGTAGGAAAAATGACTAACGTTATTATCTGAATACGAAGTAAATCAATAAGTTTATGTTTAGTATAAAAGTCTAAGTTGTAATTAAATAAGTCTAAAATTGGTGTAGGTGGACAATAAGGGTTTGTAGTTTTAGATGTAAATCAAATATTTTATTCCTAGCAGAAACTGTGAAACAACTTAAATAAAGCAGAGTATAGCACTGTTAGTGACACTGTATATGGTTTCACATTTGTTTTTTGTTGTTTATAAATACTATTTATGGTACAATGTTTCCCAAAGATAACTATCTGGGTCGGTTTGTGTTAGGTTGTATGCAATGATCACTAAACTTTCAAGATTGTGATTTTTCACACACAAAACCATGTATAATCTATAGTAAGTTATCTTCTATAGTAAACTACAACCATGATATTGTAGGCCTTAATATCATACGTAGATGCAATTAATTTACATAATGGCTCTGAGTTGCGTTTATATGAATCATTCTGACAAATAAGTGCCATCCGCTTGCCGTAGCTCTAAAAAGCAAACAGGCTTTTTCATTTTATACAGATGTTTAACACTAATTGTAACACACATATTTACCTATTTATAATAAATACTGGTCAATTACAAGCAACTTTATTTTATTTGTATGTTTCTCCCATTGCTGTTACTCAGTCATTTTACCCATTCCATAGTAAAAAGTTTTTAGAACAGAAGTAGCAAATACATATAATTTAACTAACTACATGGTATCCATACTAATAGCATGAGGGCACTAAGCACACATGATTATTTACCAAAATACAGTATTATTACAATATACATTTTTACAAAATAACATTTAAAATTTTTGAGACTGAAAAGTTGAGATTGACCTTCTCAGTCATAGTTATAATAAGATCAAATACAGATCCATATACAGATTATACAGCTTCCTATTGAACATGTGACTTGTGGTATGTTCCCATATGTTCAGAAATTTTCAATTTGACAATAAATATATATAAAATATAATAATTAA
>JAUZSU010187714.1:0-12235 GCA_034780255.1 Parotocinclus maculicauda
GGGTTTACTCCGGGTACTCCGGTTTCCTCCCACAGTCCAAAGACATGCATGTTAGGTTAATTGATTACTCCAAATTGACATTGACTTGTGTATATATATGTGACTGGTGTTAAGATGAATTTGTGTATGGATATCACCTTGTGTGTGTCGCTTACATGGCCACTGATGCTGATAGCAACATTAAAAAAGCCAAATAAATAAATAAATAAAATAGATGCATAATATAGATTGCAGATAACCTCCGTTTTGACTGGCAAAAAAAGTCAAGATTAAGAATTTGAAGAGTTTTAGCATTTCTTTGCTGTAACTCAATAGAAATCTGTACTATGCAGTACTACCTGTACAGTTTGTCTAATTATTTTATGCGTAGTTGTCTGTCGTTGTCCACATTTTCCCCGTGTGACTTTCATTTGGAAGATCGAGCTACTGTACTTTAATGTTGGCTATTCAACAAGTTGCAGTTGCTAAGCTTGGGAGGCTTGGGAAACGGCGTTTAAGAAACCAAACTCTGGTGTCCAGCATTACATTTTTCAGTGGTTTGGTTCTTGATTACTTTATCCATATTTTATCCCTTCTTGTGCTAGTCCAACTTCAGGACCTACACTGGGGCGAAGGCATGTATGTGAATATGAATATGTGATATGCTGCAGTGCCAAGAGACGGACCCCTGATGGCCCCCCATAGTTGTTTTAGTTTGTTTGCTGTTTTAGTGATTGTTAATTGGCATAACCATGCATTGCTTCTCTGATTGCCGTCTCAACCGTATTTATGTAATGATGTGTTGGTTCACTAGCTGCATGGAATTAATGGATGTGATTTGCATATCAAAGCACTTAGATTGCTTATTTGTTTGTTGAGTGTCACATTGGCGTCAACGGCTGTACGTGACAGGTTATAAGACATGCTGGCGAGGAGAGTGTTATAGTCTGTGTTTGTTTATTTGGCTTCTTTAACGTCGCTATCGGCATCAGTGGCCATGTAAGCGAGTTCCCAAGTTCATCTCAACACCAGTCGCACATAGATATATACACAAGTCAAAGGCAATTTGGAGACGCCAATTAACCTAACACGCATGTCTTTGGACTGTGGGAGGAAACCGGAGTACCCGGAGTAAACCCACGCAGACCTGGGGAGGACATGCAGACTCCACACAGAAAGGACCCAAGCCGCTCCACCCTGGGATTGAACCCGGGACCTTTCTCTTGTGAGGCAGCAGTGCTACCCACTGAACCCCCGTGCTGCCCCTATGGTCTGTGTACCAGTATGCTGGGAAACCCTGCCTAGATGTAGTATGAGAGACAATGAGACTGTAGTTAAGGTGGACCAGAAGGTCCAGAGTTCAAATGTTGGGGCCTTGATTAGGAAAGACCCTTAGCCTGTGATGGATTGTAGTTCTGTATCATTTGTAAGCCACTCTCTATAAGGGTGTCTGCTAAATACTCTACATGACAAATGTAAATCTTTATCCTCCCGACTTCAGTTCCTTCACAGCAGTGTTTGATCACACTCGCAAGACAAACGTTGAGCCACTTCAGTTGTCACGCTCCAGAGCGAGTGTAGGGTTCGACTCAGTGTTTAGTTTGTGTGCAGTGGGATTTTGAGCATTACATTGAGGTCTGTGTTCAAGTACATAATTGCTTAGTATCAAAAGATCCTCTGGTGATAAAGCATTGCTACCAGAATCCCCTGATCACGTTCACATTTGATCTGGTAAAGCACAACCCACCATCAAGGATTTACTTCAAGCCCTTGTTTGGAAACAGATTATTACTACATAAAATAATATAGCCTATAAAAACCTTAGCCATTCTATATTTTTATCCGTTTATATTCTGCTTATTCTTTTATTTGCAGAGGTCACTGTTATTTGTAGTTCTACAATTAGGGACCGTCTGTTTTTCTACATTCTTTGTTCATCCCCTTTACTCTGCCCTTTAGTAACCGCTGCCTCACAGTAAGAAGGTCCCGGGTTCAATCCCAGGGTGGAGTGGCCTGGGTCCTTTCTGTATGGAGTCTGCATGTCCTTCCAGTGCCTGCGTGGGTTTACTCCGGGTACTCCAGTTTCCTCCCACAGTCCAAAGACATGTTAGGTAAATTGGTGTCTCTAAATTGTCATTGTCTTGTGTCTGTATGACTGGTCTTGGAATGAACTTGTGTATAGATCTAACCTTGTGCGTGTCGCTGGATGGCCACTGATGCCGATAAGCGACATTAAAAGAAGCCAAATAAATAAATAAAAATTCTGTGAATTTAGACATCGTGTGCCTATGGTGTAAGGGTGTAGTTGCCGAATATGAAGAGTAAAGATCCCATGCAGTTTGTGACCATTTTTTGTAACCCAAAGTTTAATTGTACCTTGGTTCACGGCGCCTTTTGACTAGAAAATCTCACCGGCTCTTGTCGTGTGCTCGGTGACGAAAGCCGAACTTGTTTCAGCTAGAAATCGATTCACAATTTAGAATTCATTACAAAGTGATTCTCATTCCCAATGTATTGTCAGATCTGTGTTTGTGTTTTCTTTTTATTACCAACAATCGTGCCATGCTCAAGGCCACATTTCTTCTCCATTCTGATGCATGGTTTGAACTTCAGTGTGTCGTTTTGACCATGTTTTTATTCATAATGCACCAAGTTACCAAGTCACATCTGCGTGGCAGGATGAAGCTCCACATACACACTGGTACACATTCTTCAAACCTATGAGTATATATTCTTGGAAGTTGGAGGGTTGTTTTTCTAAAGCTGTCTAGACACACAAACAGCAGGAAACTAGCACCTGTGGTTTGTGTCTGGGTAATGTTTCTTTAGAGAGCCCTAGAAGACACAACTGACAGTGTGGGTGAGCTGCCATTTTTCAAAGAAGCATCGCAAACAACTCCTTGTATAATTTGAATAGAAAACTACGTTTAATACTAGGGTTCAATTTGTCTGTGTAGCACTTTGAACAGCGGATGTGGTTGCATAGCAGCTCCACCAAAAGCCTTTATGTATGGAACCAAGCGTAAACGAGGAACCTATCTCTGGAAATGTGATTTGTCCTGATGTAATACTTTGTTGATCCATGTTTTGCTTTCATTATTGAAAACAGTCTGTTCAGATGAGTCTACACCAACTTTGCACACCTACTCTAGATTGGGGGAATATTTGCCCACTCTTAATTACAAAATTGTTGAAATGGTGGAGAGGGTTTAATGAACGGTAACATGAAAAAGAACTGTTCCTCCAGCGAACATTGAATGTGCTGCCAAAAGTACTATTATATTTTTATTTAGCAGATGGTCTCATGCAGAGCAACTTGCAACTGATAGATTCTAAGCAATTGTGGGTTTAAGGGCTTTGCTCAAATACCCAACATTGGCAGGTTGGAAAAAGTTAAACTTGAACTTTAGACATGTTTTTGTACTTGGCCGACAGTTCAATCATTAGACATTTAGTGCCAGTATATTTCCTGGATAATACAATAGATAATTTTTTGTGGTGATATGTTTTGTGCTGAAAGGAATGGGTGTACTTGGCAGCATCCAATTCCTTTCAATCCTGATCAATTGCCCAACGCTTTTTGAAGAAACCCCAACACCTTTCTTGTGCTTGGACTTCAGTCCAAGAAGTTAAATATTGGTCTCTTTTGACCTTTAAACCTTTTGCCTGATCTCATCACAAGTGCAAGTGAGACTTGTGGCACTTTAAGTAGAGGCCTCCAACTTGTCACCCTGTTGTACACGTTCTACTTTTTAAAAATACCACAAGCAGTACACCACTACAATGTGTAACGACAGCTTGAAAAAACTAGACTCAATTAATTTGTGTAATATGACGAGAGGTAAAATTTAGAAAGGTTTGATTCTTTCTTTAGCCTTCTTTAATATGATTGGATATTCCTCAAATATATGACTGGCATAACTGTAATTACTCTTTCATAGTTTTAGAACAACCTCAAATGTTGTTTTTTACTAAAGCCCCTCCATCAGTAAACTACAATGGCACAGTATCTTTCATTGCAGAGGTCACATCTAAAATGCTCTTAAAATGATTACATTATTCAAATGCAAATTTTGTATGTCCCAAACTGAAGGTGGCCACTCTGTCCTCGATGCCCTATCAGCTCAGCAATCACAAAACTAATTAACCTTTGTCCGTTTGAGGACATAACCATTCCCTTCGTTTTGTTTTCATTTAATGGTTGCAGTGTGCTCATAGAGGTACATGTTCATTCTTTAGGTATGTGCTACTGGCTGTCCTATATTTAGAGAAAAGAGATTCTGTTCTGTCAAGAGCTCAATTGGGTTTAGGTCAGGGCTCTGGCTGGGCCAGTCAAGAATTGTTCTGAAGCCACTCCTTTATTTAAGCTGTGTTCTTAGGGTCTTGTTGGAAGATGAACCTTAGGCCCAGTCTGAGGTCCTGAGCTCTCTGGAAGAGGTTTACTTCCAGGATATGTCTGTAGTTGGCCGCATTCATCCTTCCTTCAATTGCAATCAGTCGTCCTGTCCCTGCAGCCTAAAAACACCCCCATAGCATGATGCTGCCACCACCATGTTTCACTGCTGGGATTGTATAGGGCAGGGGATGAGCAGTGCCTGGTTTTCTCCACACATACCACTTAAGTTCAATCATCGTCTCATCAGACCAGAGAATCTTATTTCTCATAGTCTGGGAGTCTCATGTATTTTTTTGGCAAACTGTGGGCTTTCATATTCCGTCGGGCCACTTCGCCATAAATCCCTGACTGGTGGAGAGCTGCAGTGATAGTTGACTTTGTGGAACTTTCTCCCATATTCCTACTACATCTCTGGAGCTCAGCCACAGTGATCTCTGGGTTCTTCTTTATCTCTCTCACTAAGGCTCTTCTCCCACGATTGCTCAGTTTGGCTGGACGGTCAGGTCTAGGAAGAGTCATCCCCAGCTTCTTACATTTAAGGATTATGGAGGTCACTGTGCTCCTAGGAACCTTGAGTGCTGCAGAATATTTTTTGTGACCATGGCCAGATCTGTGTCTTGACACAATTCTCTCTCTGAGCTCCTTTGACCTCATGATTATTTACATTAACATGCACTGTGAGCTGTGAGGTCTTACATAGACAGGTGTGTGTCTTTCCTAATCAAGTCCAATCAGTTCAATTAAACACAACTGGACCCCAGTAAAGGAGTAGAACCATCTCAAGAAGGATAAGTAAAAATGGACAGCTTGTGAGTTAAATGAGTCACAGCAAAGAGAATACTTATGACCATGTGATATTTCAGTTTTTCCGTATTTCATGCTTTCTGTACCCACTGTGTTATTAATCTTTTAAAATGCGTGGTGATGCTTTAACTTGCATGAGCAGCTGTTTTCCCCCCTTTCGACATTTTGTACACGTTTATCGTATCAGATCAGGACTTTTATACTATTTTCATAAGCATTTTTATTCATTTTGGCAATGTCTTCCTCTAAAGCAAATTTATTCCCAAAACACAGAGATGTCCATGTTATAGTCTATTTTTTATTCTTTTAAAGTTATGTTTCCGACTCTTCTAAAGGTTTTCTTTTTTTCCATTTTTGTTTTATCCTGTATTCAATTCTAATAAATTGCAATTTTAACAAGTTTTAATTGTTCAAATCATTCAACCTGCATGCAGTCTTTATTGCTAAACATGATCAATTTATCTTTAAAGATGTTTAATTAATGGCAGGAGAAACTTTACCAAACACTTGAGCACAGTAGGTTCTTTGTAAGGGTTTTTCATGGCAGGTTTTTTTAATTTATTTTTTTCTTTATTCATTTTTTTGCCTAATTTGGTCCTCGGGTTGGGCAAAACTGCAAACACATTTTATCAGTTATGAAAGATATAATTGTTCCCACCATTCACAAACATTAATTTGGAAGGACAAACATGACTTTTCTGTTGTCACTGAATTAAAAAAAAGGCTCCTGGAGTAAAGGTCATAAAGTTAATTACAGACGAAGAGTAAATTCACTTGGGTTTTAGTGTAATATCCCTTTTATAGGGTGACCTTTCGGCAGTTATTTTTATTTTGGTCACTACCAAATTTTATGATTGAAGAACATCTCTGCTCATGAAATCTCAATGTTGACTTCAAACGAAAGCTTTTTTTTTTTTTTTGCCTAATTACTGCATTCAAATTTCCTGTTTTCTGGTTGAATTCTAATAAGGAAAATAACTGAGAAATCATTATATATGGTCTTTATACCATTGGTAAAATTATAGCATATCTAACCTAATAGTGGCATAAGACTTTTGCAAAGTACCATATGTTTAAGACACTTTTTAAAATAATCTATATAGATCACTTTATACTACACCACACAAAGAACAAATGAATTAAGGCAGCCATTTCCCACAATTTCTGCTAATTAAATGAGTGCTCTCTAGCTTGTGCAAATGTGATCAGTAAAATTGTTGTAAAGGGATCTTCTTTAGTTCCACCACTCCATAATGATGAGCAGTGCTTAACCAAGTTAGTGATCCATGAAAACTGCCATCAGCTTGCTCATTAGGTTTATCTTATTTACATCCACTGGAAAGATGTTTAAAAAGGCCAGGCTCTTTCCCAGCAGTGCTGAATAAATGCTGTTCCACTTGGATTCAATACCACCTTATAACTACTGTAGTTTAAATTAAAACCTGACTCCAAAGAACCCAAACCATAAAACACACCAATTGTAATGATGTGGGGTTTTAGTTACTATTTATATTCAGTTGTTTAAAAAGATTCCACCAGTTAAATATAAATTTAGATGCTCTTAGTCTAAAACAAATGATCTGAACAAGTAATTATGTACAGTTTTTTTTTCAGTGTCTGTGGATGCCACAAAATAGGCAAGATGTTGCTGATATGGCAATAATCCCAAACAAACTATTTATATGCCAAAACTGAGTTTAAAATGGGAATTTGGAAATATGGATATATGTAGTAGCTGCAATATTTGGTTTTCTCTGCTGCTCTGATTCTGACCTTAATCACGCTTCATGCTCAGTAACATTCATGTTCATTTTTCACGTCGTTTGTACAATTACAATACAACTACTGTCTTTTTTGGAATTTCTACCATTGGTACTGTGGCTGATCCGCGAGATACCCAAAAAACAAATTTTTTTTTTTTGTATTTTTCAAATATGATCGTCGGCGGACCCGCGAAACAAGCAATAAAAAAAGTCTAGCCTAAGGAATAATGTAAATTGAATGGCTCCGTTCCAGATCTTCAGAAAATCCATGATGTGTAAGGCATTAAATGCATTAATGGAGTTGTATTGTAGAGATGCTCCCTGATTTACAATAGGGTTACATTTGAACATTTACAGCATTTAGCAGATGCTCTTATCCAGAGCCACATACAACTCATACAGTTTTACAATCCAAGAAATTGTGGGTTAAGGGTCTTGCTCAAGGACCCAACTGTGGCAGAGGTTGGATTTGAACCCTAGACCTTCTGGTCCAGAGTCCAGTGCCTTAACCGCTTTGCTACCACAGTCCCAACAAATACATCGTGTCTTCATCACAGCACACCCTGTTACACATTAACACTTATATTAACCTACATTTGGCCAAAATCATTAACACAGCTTATTTTGTAAAAAAATCTTTTGTAATTTAGTGATCAATAGATAAGTAGAAAGTAAAAGCTAAACACTTTATTGGTAAATGCTGGGTGCTAGCATAGCTGCTAAAATGATGCTTCTGGAGGATTTGGTTCCTGTTCTGCTTTTGGTTGCCTCTCATAACTAACCTTTTTAGGACCCATGGATACTTATTTGAATTCAGTACTGTACATATTAAAATAGAAAAACACAGCAATTAAAGGGAGGACAGACACACTTAGTAAAAATGTGTTGAGAAACAAATTTAGATGAGTTCTGAGATGGGGAGAACCAAAGTACCACTGTGACCTTGCCAGGTACAGTACAGGTACCAGAGCACCCTATGGTATTAAACACTGAGCAAAATACCACAGCGGGGATAACAGCCATTTTCTGCAGCTGTAACGGTGACCCAAAGCAAGCCCCGCAAACAATTTTCAGCCCATTCAGAGCACATGCTTGTCTGTACCCCGGGAATTCAAGAATGGGCTCGAATAACAAATGCTATTTACCTATTCCCTGGCCACTACTGTCAATATAAACAGCATTTTCAGTAACATTAACATGAAAATCAACCTTACTGTGTCAACAGAGATAAAATGCTAGACATGCTTCATTTTTGTCTGCCAAGGGACTCCTTTTATAGTGCTCCTGTACATAAGTGAATGTTCTTCCAAATATATCAGGCTGTACTTGTCTGTAATGCACTCTACTGCGTCTGATTTGCTCTGATTTGAACTCTTAACATTTAGTTTCTGTGATTGCTTAAACAGTTCTCTCATTACCAAGTAACTGTTTAAAGAAAAATATACCTTTAATACACTGGACTGTAAATTCTGATTTACTGTTTGATTATCACGTCATAGTGATCTGGGAAAGTGAACCCCTTTTGCATTATCTCATGTTGCTTAAAATGAAATTCTCAAGTTCCCTGTGTTCCCATGCAAGAGTTTGCAGAGGGTGGTACAGTTTGTATACAGACAGAATGCAGACTTGTCCACTTGCATTGCTGGATGCATTTTCTTCTCAGGAATTGCATGATGATTTTTTTTTTGCCTTATAGTATGTATGCGGTCTTTGATAGACACCGTATGGGAGAATAAGATTTTTGTATGAATCATATACTGTTCACAATTTTTGATATTCTCAAATGATTAGGTATATAATAGCATGGCGTTAGAAAACAGAGCAGCACTGTGCTGTTGCCTGAACTGCTGTCAGTGTGTGCTGTCACTGTGTAAATTTCACTGATCAGATCATCTTTGCGTGGCTTATTTAGATTTTAGGATTCTTGCTAGGCAGAGATTGCAATCAAATCCTAGATTCTACAGCTCTAGCCACGTCCTCACCATGGTAACGGATGCAGACGTGATCCTCTTCAGTAGGGTCGCCGCCATCTCGCCTGTTCAGATTCCCCACCGCTGTCATGGCAACAGGCCATCATATGCAAAGAAGACAAATGTAGCCATAAACAGCAGAATCCAAGCCTTGGCTGAAATCTTTGAAAATGAAATTGACAGTAATGGGGAGTTGGCATGGGGTGCATTTTCCTCTCTCGCTCTGTCGCGCTGTTTTCTGATAGTGAATGAATGTTAGACGTGTCCGTTTTTGTACCCGTCATTCTTCCAGTTGCGAATTGCATTCCCATTGTCCACTTATTCTCCATCACAAGGTAGCTATCAATCTAAGATTAACATCCAGAATTTGATTTACAGCTGCATCAGAGTTGCAGCTACTGAAAATTTTAGGGTGAATACTGAGAGTCAAGATGCACTTAAAGTGAAGAAACAAAGGTTAGGTATCAAAGGCTTGAACTCTGATGGAACAAGGGTCACCCAATTGTGAGCGCAGGAGGCATTAAACGAGGATGGAACACTGTCAGTTGTGAACATTGTCGTACTTGCATCTTTGAATAACGTGAGGTTTGTGACGCCCACATGATATAATGTGACAATTATGGGAGTGTTCCTGGGTCGCAGCATTTCTGATGTTTGGCTTTGTGATCAGTTTGTCTCCTATTTGCAAACACAACAGCCTCAATAACTTGAAGGTTTTCATATCAGGTGTGAATATTTTCTATTAAGTTGCAATGGCTTAAATCACTGTAGCATCAAGTTTTCAACATGTAAGCAATTAAAATGATTGGTTTATGATTACAACTGATAACCTTTCTAAGAAACAATGGCCTTCTGAGACCAGGATGTTGTTGGCAGAGTTCAATAACTGGAAAACTTGACTAAAAACCCACGTGGAACCTAGACGGCTCGGTGTTCCCTGCTAAGGGGGTTGTCATCATCTCACTTCATAAACACCATCCAAGAAAGTGGAGCATGAGAAAAGCTGTGGAGAAATGAAAAATCTCTTCTTCAAACTGAGAATATCCAGATCCATTGTTTCAACAAAGCATGCAGAGCTCAGTTCACATAAAGATGAATTACAGGCACGCTGCAGGTCAGATCCAGAGCATGAGTTGCTGCGTTTCCCATCAGAGACTTCACTCAGCTACACACACACACACACACACACACACACGAGGCTTTAGAGGCTTTTGTTTAGAACAAGAGTTAGACTGGTGTGCTCAGAGTTTTTAATTGTTTCTTGACAGTTGTTGGTTGTTTGTATTATTCACAAAAATAATGTGTAGTATTTTATTTTTCCGGAGTTTGATACTGGTCTCAAACATTTGATTTAGCCTTGTAGAGCTTGTTACAGGCTCTGTAAAAGACCCCCACCCCTTCCTTTTCTTTCTGTGGCATTGTCTCAGACAAATCAATCCCTCTGTTTACTCTAACTGTGATTGGGGACTGTGAGGACAAAAAGAACATGCATAAAAATCCAAGATGTACTAGAGTATGATTAGAAAATAAGCAGACGCATAAGAGCGCATGGTGCCATTAATGTAATTATCAACTGAACCACCTATCCAGACTAATTAATACAGTCTTCAACGTTAATCCTCACTGGCATGTGAAACACAAGCGAAGCCATCAGTTGTTTAAAATTCAAATTTACAACATTGAGTTGCAATCACTTAAATAAATCAGTTAAATGCTACAATACTTTAATAGTCAGGTTTCTTCCTTATTGTCCATAGGGAGTTTTTTCCCTGATACTGTTGCTCCAGGCTTGTGCAATCAGAGCTTTCATCCTATAGAGTTGTAAAG
Source organism: Parotocinclus maculicauda (assembly GCA_034780255.1). NCBI lineage: Eukaryota > Metazoa > Chordata > Actinopteri > Siluriformes > Loricariidae > Parotocinclus > Parotocinclus maculicauda. The sequence continues at coordinate 10,740 of JAUZSU010187714.1, forward strand.
CTACCTTGAGACAAGGAGCAGTTGTAAAAAAAAAAAAAAGCTATATAAATTACTTTGGCGTTTTGAACACGTCTCCAGGGCTCTCTAAGGATCATTCAAGCAAACTGGTCTAGAGTTAAAACATTTTGTGCCTGAATGTTTTCCCAAATCTTTATTCGTAGGTATATTGTCCCATAAAGTACACGTCTAGCATAAGTACAGTCAGTTTTTAGTTACTTTTGAGTGCTATTAAGCTAGCCAAGTACATGGTTATCAAACACAGCTTTTTCATGAATTTTTTAAAATGTATTTGCCATAAATCGGTTTGCTATCGAGAGTCTATAATGCTATGCACTGATTTTCAGACTTAAACAGTAGAATTCATTAACTTTATTATTCACTTAATTCCAAACACTGTTATGGGTAAGAAACTAATGTAATTTAAAAGAAATGGAAGTGTTTCATATCATAATGAGGGGACAAACGAAACGTTAAGTTAACATTTCGGCGTTAGTGACTTGTCATCTTCCGACAGCAGAATCCAAAAAAATCGTGATTTTTCTATTTGACCTTATAACCATTTTAATTAGTAATAGTCTTTGTTTAAACAGACCAGATAATTATCATTGGTAGTGTAAGTATTTTTTCCTTTAGATGTGACCACAGTTTCAATCAATTGCTTAGAATGTTCTATGTATACTGAGAGAAGAGAACCATCATGCACATTCTTGGCTCTGGAACATCTATATTGAATATACAAATTAATTTCGCTGTCAGTGAAGTGCTAAAGTAAGCAAGAACTTTTGTCTGAACAATCATGATTCCATGGCTGTCAGTAAAATTTAATGGTACTGTCTCATACCCCTATGAAGTCTTTGCAGTAAATAGAGATACCACCACAATCTGAGATGAGCAGAGAGCACAGAGTGGCAGGTTTGTATCATGATGCCTGTGGAGCCCAAAACTAATATATTGATCATGTTTGATATGGGATGATATCTGGAAATATGTGAGGGTACAAGATTTGAATAATTTTGGGGAGGTGTTTATTGCACATTACTGCAATAAAAATGTCTTCCGCTCTGAGACCTTAAAAAACACAGTGGATCTGCTGGTGGTGCAGTGTTAGGACTGTTGATCAGAAGGTTAAAGATTGAAGTGTTGTCTCTGCCAAAGCTGCTAGTGTAATGCACTTAACCCTCAGTTTCTTGGATTGTCCATTCTTAAGTTTATCTTTTGTGAGTTTCCCATCAAGGCAAATTAGTCTCTCTAGGTCTGTAGATGTGATTTTACTGTTCTTGTTTGTATTAAGTCCTAAAAGACCTTTTGCTTGTCGGTAGATTTTGGTTATTTGAGAGCTTCTGAACTGGAGGAATATGACTAGTTTTGTCTGATGTAATTTTTAATTTGAACAATTCCTGCTAGTTTATTCTTGTGACATAGAAACGCAACACAGATTTTTTTAAAAGATAACTTTGGGATGGGATTAACCGTAAAGTCACAGCCGACTCTCGGTC
>JAUZSU010187725.1:0-12235 GCA_034780255.1 Parotocinclus maculicauda
ATGTTACATAGCACGTCCCGTCTTGTAACATAGGGCATGTTCGTTTAATCGGACCAGCTGGGTATTAGGACCAAAACGATCGCGTCCTGATGTGGTCCCATTAACCGGAATCGACTGTACATGATATATATCGTTTTTATACTTACCAAATCACTTAGGGCCCCCTTGTGAACAGGAATAGAATGAAATGGATGGGGATAGCTTTGTCCTAGACAGACTTCTTATAAGCTTATCAGAACAGACATGTTCCATCATAGTGATCACGTGTTTAGCCAGATAATCTCTTCATGGATTTGAAGTATCAATTTTCTCTAAGAAATCCTCTTACACAACGTGTCATTTTTGTTGCTGTGCTGAGTCATATTATATATAGTAAAGGAGTTAAAGACATTTTTAAAATGATGGTACTACTAACACAACCTCCATCACTTCATACACTCTTTGGCTTCATGACTACATCTGCACATCAGAAAAAGTAGATACTTGGGCCTGAGCATGAGCATCCAAGCGGTAGCACGGTGGCTCGGTGGGTAGCACCGCTGCCTCGCAGCAAGAAGGTCCCAGGTTCAATCCCAGGGTGGAACAGCCTGGGTCCTTTCTGTGTGGAGTCTGCATGTCCTCCCCGTGTGCTTGTGGGTTTTCTCTGGGTACTCCGGTTTACTCCCACAGTCCAAAGACATGCTACATGTGTTTGGTTAATTGGTGTCTCTAAAGTGTGTGACTGTGTGCTTTACAAAGAATTGGTGCCCCGTCTAGGGTTGTTCCTGCCCTTGTGTCCAGAGATGCTGGCCCGAAGATAATGGATGGATGGATGAACATCCACTGCTGCATTTAAGGCCTGAAACACATTCCAAAAAACTTGATACTGGGCAAGTTAGAGCTAGTAATAAGTTTTCAAAAAACGAAATCATGATGTGATATCAAACAAACGTGGAAAGAAGATCTCCAGTTTGTCAACAGATGTTTGAGAAAATTATTATAATCTTTAAAATAACTGTAAGGGATTTCATGTTTCACGTTAAGAAATGCATGTGCATCCCTGGAAAAGATGTCATTTGGAAGGAATTAATATTGCTCTAAACTATTTTTCTGCATTAATGCTGCCACCACAAAACTAAAAACGACCTTTTCCAAGGGCACTGACACAGCCCCATACCATTTTTTGGACTTGTAGCTGATTATAGTCTGGATGGTCCTTTTGGTCTTAGGTCCGAAGCACATGGCGTCCCTTTTCAACTCCTCTAATAAGAGACATCTGGTATGGACCATCACACAGTGGAAACATGCATTGTGGTTAGATGAATCAGCATTTTAAATCTTTTTTGGGGGGAAAATTCTAGATATTCTAGCCGATTCATTTATTAAAGTCTCAAAAAAAGACATGCTTGTGTAAAAGAAGGCATGTGATTGCACTATTACAGCATGTAGCCATCTTAGGTGGGTACTTTCTCAAAGGCTAACTTGCTAGTTAGCTTAAAACTGGGCTTCTGCCTAAATGTTAGACTACATTTCTATATTATCTTCTCTATATCTTCTCTATTATCTTCTATATGAATATGCAAATTTTGACATATACATCATCATAGTGACTCTGTGCACTTTTGAAACAGACTTGCTCCGAGAGCAAATTGTTAAACTAGGTTAAAACGATAGAAGTGAAGAACAAATCTAAACATTTACAGCATTTAGCAGACCAAAATATGGTACAGAATGCTCTGTTCTTATAAGTAGACATTACCTTATGCTTGCATCAGATATAAGTCCATGTGATATGTACAGTATATATATATTTTTGTGTGTGTGAGTGTAAAATATATATACAGAAATACATAGAAAACATTAACGCATTTTGAAATGGATCGGCAAAAAAATAAACCACATTTGCCCATCCCCCATCTGGAGAAAAATTTATGCTTATAGCCAACAATTATTAATTGAAAATAAATTCCCCTTTAAATGTAACATTTAAAATAAAACATACTGATACAAGTGTTTTATTTAGGTGTTTTATTTGAATGGTTTATAAAACGCTGTGGTTAATGCTAATGCACAGTTCATTTGAAAATCGTGGGCTGTGTGTTCTCCTGGAATCTATGAATTAAGGTTAATTTTGCATAGATGAAATTACACAACGTAAAGCACTGCTGAATGCATGGATGTGTTTTTTTTTTTTTTACATCTACATTTTTATTGTCATCTCTTTCAGCACTGGGAATTATCCTGATGTGTTTTGATGTTTTATGTTGCATGAATGCTGCTTGAATATCGTGAATTATATGGCTAGGGAGCAAGAAGAGCTGGGGATGGACATTGCAAACCAATTACATATAACTAGACTACACTTCTGGGCAGCATAATACTTTACAACAAATAACGCTATCTAAACACGCAAATTGAAGAATAGATCAATCTTGTGACCAGACTGGCCAAGGAAGTCTAGTCAAGGTAATCTGGAGGGGACATTCCTGGAAAATCGTTGTTATATATGGGTGAGGATTGCTGAAAAATACCAGTTGGAAGCCCTGCCATAAGAGGCAAAGCATAATAGAATATTCTGCACATATCGCTGATTTGTTAGTGTCCCTTGTATCATTGCTAGGGATGAATGTTGTATGCGATGGCTGCCCAGATTATCATTCCAGCAGTTAGAGCAGTGTGTCACTTCACAGTAAAGACCGCATTGATGCACTTACCACAAGACCGCCATAAAAGAACGTAACCGTGATCGGATGTTCGCGTTCCAGTCCATAGCAGTCCAACTTTCTCATTCACAACACCGCTGCAAATGAAGGCAAAAATCTAACATTCTGTCTCAATGCATTATTGCTGTATTATTATTTACCTTTGCACAGTACTAAAGCTCTGCTACCGATTTCATCCCACAGCCAAAAAACTGCTGTGATTGTTTTTCAGATGTCCTGATCTAATCTATTGCTTTAAGGGTTGTTTCTCATATTCAAGTTAACCGTCTTCAATTCATTTACAGCCTGAGATTGATGCTGAAAGATTTATATGCTCAAGTCAGTCACACTTACATTCCTGATAGATTATACTGCAGACAATGATGTTTAACTTAAATGTATTTATTTATTATGGACCCTCTTTGATCCTTGGTCTGTTGGCGTGTCTTTCGTCTGGATTGCGTCCTGATTAAGGTTTTAACCACATGCATCTGCATACAAGTTGAAATCTGATTACCGTATTTATTACCGTAAAATAAAAGGATTTTTGAGTTATCCCTGTTATTGTTTGTCCAGATCTTCTAGGAATGGATATCATGGAAGACCTGTACTATTGAAATTGTAACTGATTTCAGTCAAATATAAATGCATCTTGCATCTTTATTTGTAGCCTAGCCCTATTCAGATACAATCCTGATACAGGTATGTGCCATTTATCGTCCGCTTTGCATTATGTGAAACAGAACGTTACCATAATCAGTGTTTTTATTTTGAACAATAATATGAATTAAAACTTAGTTTAGAACTTTACCATTCATTCTGCCTTTGACTGCAATTCTCTTTTTTGTCAGCAGGTGTCAAAAGAATTCACTCATACTAGCTTTCTGTCATTCAGATGTGAATTAGCTGTATGTAAGATAGATTTTTTTTTTTCCTTGTTAGTAAGACCTCAGACATTAAAGAGAACAAATATTAATCACACGGACGTTAGACGGTGCATACCTGTATTTGGTGCATTAAACGACCAAGTTTAAAGAGGGTCTTTGAAGCTTCATATACAGATTGTTTTATCCACGTTTTAGAAGAAGTGATTTTTGTCATGCATTTTGCTCTCTATTAACCTTGGAGCTCCAGTGCAAAACTATAGCAGGAATTTCTGGACACAGTCTTCTACTTTCAACTGCATGAACACTACTTTTTATTTTCTACTAATCAACCATATTTAGGGTGAATTACAATTGTGATTTTAATTTTTAGCCAGATTCTCTCATTATTTACTCAGAATCTCAAGAATGGTAGCTAGATTTTCTGCATACCTCTTTTACTCCCGCTGCAAGGATTAATGCCAAATGATGGGTAAAGTGGGAGTTTTTCTACATCACTTAGGTTGACCCTGCCTAGAAGACATTTGTACTGTTACAAATTAATTGGCGAACTTTTCTTATGCGTTGTTGGGGGTGATGAAATTGTTTATTCTGTGTGAGATTTTTTTTCTCTTAAGTACTGTAGTGTTGTCAGGGCAAACGTTGCTGGCTTTTGCACAGTTAGCAGTAACTTGACTTGATTGTCAATATTTGACAGGTCTTGTTTGCTGTTTATGGTGGAAAGCATTATTACTGTAAAACACAAATTCCTGTAAATACCTACCGTAAATAAAGACTCAACTCTGTATGGAAAAGTGCAAGTTACAGTTTTTACCTAATCTTTAGGGTTATTGTAGGATTCATTAGGCACAGGTGGAAGTAAGTGGGACACTGTAGCTCATGGGCAACATAGTGGTGCATGTGGTTAGTGGGGTGTGTCACCTATCAGATCTTGACCTGTGGGTTTACTCTGGGTACTCTTTCCACCCACATTCCAAAATTTTATTTGATTAGGTGCTCCATTTTTTTTTCCCAGTATGAATGTTTGTCTAGTGACAGCATCGCTTGCCTCACAACAAGAAGGTCTTGAGTTTAATCCCAGGGTGGAGTGGCTTGGGTCCTCACCATGTCTGTGTGGGTTTCCTCCGGGTATGCTGGTTTCCTCCCACAGTCCAAAGACATGCGTGCTAGGTTAATTGGTATCTCCAAATTGTCATTGACTTGTGTATGCAAAACTCCCCAGCCGTGTAACTGAAAACAGCTGCACGCCGGTTCCAAGCCCGAATAAATGGGGAGGGGTGGAGAAAGCAATGGCAAACTACTCCACTATCCTGCCAAAATACTTCCTGGATCACATCGATGAAGGACAGAAATGTGTGGAGATTGATGATTCATCAAGTGATCGAGAGTCGGCTGCGACTGTACAGTTAATCCCATCCCATAGTTGCTGACGCTATGCTAATTTAATTTTATATTTTCATAAATGCAGTAGCCTAAGCAGTAGGAACTGCTATTTTCCAGGAGTGGGCTCTTACCTTCATGCTACATGTCTGTACACATTATACACATCCTTGGGTTTTCTCAAGACAGTAGGTTGTACAGCTGTAGGAAAAATGCAGAATGTAAAATCAGCCTTTTACTTTTTATGAAACTTTTTTTTTAAACCTCCACTGATCCTGGAGTTATTCTGGAGCCTAAAATGCTGTTCACTGGGCACAGGTAGATGTACATCCCAGACAGAGCAGTAGTCCATTACAGGGTTCCATAAATGCACCCTTTTGACCTTCTTGCTGCAAGGCCCATCCAGAATGAACCTAGGTCCCTTAGTACCTGCCATTATTAACAACTGCTTTCTGGCCAAACAAATTTTGAAGCAAACGTCCAAGCCTCAAGAGGAAGCAGTGGAATCCTGTGGAATTCACTCCCCCACAATAGTTTTAGATTCATGGTTTCCAGTTTTGCTTGAAAGTGTATTTGGGCATATTACTTCAGAAGGTTCATTAGTTCATTGTCTTATCCCCAAAATCCGTAGTCAAGGTCATGGGAAAGCAAGTGACACAGGGTGTAAGGTAGAAACAGGTCTAGACAAGATGCCAAACTGTTGTAGGGTACATTATTTCACACACTAGAGGCAAATTGTAAACACCAATTAGCCCAACACATGCCTTCAGAATGTGGGCCCAAAGTAAAGCCACATGGACACAACATGCAAACTCCACACACGTGTAGCCCGGGGTTGTGATCAAACTGAGGATCTCAGGGCTGTGAGGCAGCAGTGCTAACCACTGCACCAGTTTACCAGCCAACAGCATAGTGTGCAAAGCAGGAACAACTCTAAACAGGGTGTCAATTCACTGTGGGGCACAAACACTCATACACTAGGGGCACTTTTAGAGACACACCAGTTAACCAACCTAACATGTCTTTGTACTGTGGGAAGAACTCTGAATACCTAGAGTAAACCCACACAGACATGGAGAGAACATGCAAACTCCACGCAGACAAGGAATGGGGTAGTTCAGAATTCTGTGTTTAATTTATCCACAAACTGTACATGGATAAATGTGGATTTATCTCAAACAACCATCCCCACCCCCACCCCCCAACCCACTTCAAGTATTAGAAGCACATCACCACGTCTCATAAATGTCTCTCATAATCACACATAACTGGCCAAAACAGACAGAAACAGAACAGACATCTTTTTAAAAATGTGTTTATTTTCAAAATTGAGTAAGGGGAGCAAAATGCACCATTTAATTCCAAATTTGCCGTGATGCCTGGATCGTTAATTGAACTTAATGCACACACATTACAGCACCTTTACATGGCACACAGTTTTCATTCCCCTTCCAACAGCATCAGCCTGCAGGACATGAATTTTAAGTCATGTGAAGTTAAAACCTTAATACAGGTGCATTGAAATAATTTCATTATAAAGTTCTGTATTCTTGAATAAAAATATTGACCAGTTCAGTTTCCAAACAAAAGTGACACATACCCAGGTTAAATGAAAGCGCAAGAAAACACATTCAGAACATCTAGTGTTTACATCAAATCACAGAAGATTACACATAAGTGAGCAGATCTTTTCTAAAGGATTTATAAATGACTACAAAATAAAAAATGTACCTGGTCATTTTCCATGCACTTCACTGGACAGGAAATGTAAGTTGTTGAAATGCTGGTTTATGGGCACCCTTGGTCAAATTGAGTAGCGGAGGTCAACACAACCTACTCATTAAAATATGAAACTTTGGAAAATGTTATTTATCATTAACAAGCCAGGTGCTCAGGTGGCCAGCTGGGAAAGCTGACATTACAACCCTTTGTGTCTCATCAATATGGTCCCATCAATGGTACATACTCAATGCCTTTGAGTATTGAGTTTTGTAACTCAAACTCACAATCTCACAAATCTGCATTAACCATCCAAGTAAGTTCTGTTCCGCTTGCGAGAGTTGAGACCTCAATACAGGTGTACTAAAATAAGTTGATAATATGTTTCTATACTATATAACATATTGACTGATCCAGTTTCTTGTGTGGGGACATACTACAATAGTTGAAACTTCTAGAAAAAAAAGTGACATTTAGTTTTAGCTTTTTCAATTTGTCACCAAAACAAGAATTCTAAATTCCAAAATGTAATTTGACCACAGGTGCCAATACCTTTACATGAGATTGTATTCGATGGCCCTAGACCATGTTTATTGGCTGATGTTATAGTGCATGTCTAGGTAGGATTTGAATTACACGTTAATTCACAACAAACAGATGTAACTGATGTAGATTGTCATGAATTTACCCTAGAGGGTTCATCCATAGAAAATCAAACATATCACTGTCCTCAAGAACTGCCATCCCGACCCCATGAAGAACCAACCTTATTTCACTCAACAGTTCTAAGAGTCATTTGGATTCATAGCGGTGATATGCATAGTCATGTTCTGAAGCTCTAATTAGTGTTGTTCCACAGAAGCTTACTTCCTGTGATCAGCAGCCTTCATCCTCTCTGACAGGAATTTGTGAAATAAAGTGTTAATTCAGGCAAACCTTTGGTTAAAATTAAATGCCCTGGTGTTTACAAGTCATATGAAAGGACTATGAAGATATCAGTCAAACCAAAGCTTTAATATACAGTATTGGATTATTATCCTGGTTATTATCCTGGAATATGGATATATAAAAAAACATGCCTGCACCATTGGGTTTGATGATTTCCATTATGGATCTCCCACCACACTTGTGGGTTGAAAGCATTTTTGGCTTCCCCAAACAAAAGTTGCCCAAATAAAGGGAACCTGGAGAAAGCAGACTCAAAGTCAGATTGTTTTTTTTTTCATCGATCATGGGTCCAGGGTTTGCGCTACTTATACTGAACTTTCTTCACACACTGTTTACAAAGAGTTTCTTTGTGGAATTAAGTCTTAATTTAGACTAACCCTAAAGCTCAAATGCCCTGGCATTTATTTAACTTAATTTTTCCCCTGAATGCTGTCCATCTTTTTACACCTTTTATCCAACAATTATATAGTTATCCCTTCCACATCACAACTATCACTATAGCAGTTTCAATGCATCATGGATGGGCTTAAGTAATTAAATGGAGATTTTTTGGAGTTTTTAAGAAATTGCAGTTGACACAGGCCAGAAAATCCTTCAATACCATAAAATATTTAAACTTTTTTTAAAGTTAAAGTAAAAAAAACACGAACTGCAGCTGGCACACAAAGGCTAGACATGTAGTGATGTCTTAACACACTTAGTAGCTATAGCGATAGTTTCTTTTTTTTTTTTTTCTCAATACTGCATATATATATTTATGGTTTCCTATATTTGTTTGTTTATTTGGTTTTACTTTATTTTACTTTTAGCATCAATGGCTATTTAACGACAAACAGTTACAATGATATACTAGATAACATCGAAACTAGTCATATATACTTTATACCAATTTAAAGTATTCAATTAACTTTGGACTGTGGGAGGAAACGGGAGAAACACATGTACAGGCTGTATTTCACCTGGATTTTCCAGAACCCCTAACCCTCATGATGTGGAAGGGATAGCCGTGTTAAAATCAACCACAAAAGTTGTGCTGCAGACCAATTGTCCTTTCTAACAACGATCTGTTTTAAAAAACTGCAATCATTTATAATTCATTTTTGAGGTGGTCACAGATGTGCGTATATCAACTGTTTTTAAATAGTGTGGGCTATATCAATATTTATAAATATAAACACAAAGTATTTTAGCCACTGCACTGCTGTTTCATGCCAAAAATGTGTGGGAATATTTTGCTAATCCTTAGAACACGAAAGAGTGACTTCCAGTTACAGCAGAAAGGGCAAATGAAGAACCTCTGAATCCAAAAACATGATTTTGAAGTAGTTAAAACCTCGACTTTTTTATTGTATTGCTTGTGTAATGTCATCATGGCACTAAAGTAATTACTTTATCAAGGTGAGGGTCACAAATTGTCTGCTGCTTATGCTGGGAACAGTGGGTTAGACAGGATATCCGGACATCTCACAAAAATGTTTTTGGGAGGCTCAAAAAGGACAGGGCTACCTAACAAAGAGAGTTTGCTAGTTGTAATGGGTATTATGGAACACTGTGAAGGGTTTTGGTATATTAACACATCAGTACTAAAAACCTACTCATATCTCATTCATTTACCAGTTATCTAACTGGTCTTCTAACTTGGCAGCCTTGACTACTGACGATCCTGTGATGGAAAATGTACTGTGATATTTGAGAGTAGAACCACAAAGTGACCAAATTTCCATCTGTGAACTTTATGGTCAAACTGTGAAAGTTCACATTAAAACTGTCAAGCAATTTACAGTTTTACCATGAAATCTCATAGCACATTTTTCCTGGGCTGTGCCATGTGTTCTCTGGGGCTAGGCACCCTCGAAACCCTAAAAATCCTGGGTAAAATAAGAAAAGATTCTAATATTGAAATCCACTTAATGTTTACTTGGGAGAATCTTCACTTGCGTCGATTTTAGCAGTTAGCTACCAGGTGTGCTAGAGGATGACAGGAGAAGCCAAGCCTAGATTTTTTTTAGAACATGAAAGAATTCTCTCACGCATTGGGATGGGACTTAAAAAAAACAGATGGGACTGGTTTAAAATCAGACTCAAGGCTATGCAAATATATGAACGTTAATACGTTTACAGGTATGCGCTGTTTAACATATGCAATATGTTTTGTGAAACAGGATGTTGACCGGACATAAACCAGAAGGTAGTTTAGATGCTTTAAACATATTAATTAAAAACACAACATAAAAAGCATTTAGTGCAGTAACGTACTGTACAATACAGTAATTCCTATCTTTGTAGATTGTTACCGTTGTTTTCTGCCTACAGGAATGCAGTTCTCTTTTCTGTCAGCAGGTGTTGCTCGTTCTATTTGTCCGTAAGTCAGACATCAAAAAGGTGTGTATCAGACAGATTTTTATTTCCTATTTTAACGTTAAGACCTCGGTCGTTAAAGCAAACAGACGTTGATCAAATGGACGTTAAACAGCGCATGCTTGTATAAAGATTATTATTTTCTGGGTCGAGAAGGGATATTGTAATACATAGCACAAAAAAACACTGATGGCTTTAAAAGTCACCGGGTCCTGTAGTGCTGTCTTTAGAATTTTAGTCATTATAGAACTGGATCATGTACAGTAATTGTGTTTTTTAAATCTTAATGTCTAGACAGTGGAGAGACAAGGTGTGAGTTACAGTGACAGTTGTGAACCAAAAAAAAACCCCACAAAAACATAAAAAATAAGGTTCGGTCAGCCATCATTAAAGAAAACAGTTAACTTCTGACATTTCTCAAAGGCCATTTTCAACAAGCAACAAAACTTAGTTTCAGCAGGATGTATTCTTAAGACTCTTAAATACACTGCTTGCAAACATGAGGGGATATTTCAAAATGACTATGGAGTGACTAAAAAAGAAGCATTTAATGTTTTTGCATTAAACAAGATCATCAGAAAAGTAAAGTAAGAGTCAATTACAGGTGTTCCATTATGTAAACTAGATGCAAACTCAGTTATTGTGATTGAGTAGTATGTGACATTTTCATGGGGGTAAACAGAAGCATGTTAAACCGGAATGAGAGTGCCCCACATTGACTGTTCAGTAGGGTGTATGGTCTACCAAGACTACCAAAACACACTGACAGTGATGGGGCATGAACAGAATCAGATTGTCTAGCAGTTCTTGGGGAATTCATTTTGAAATATCCCCAAATTTTTGTGAGCAGTATACATAACCACATCAGTCATCTCTCTGATTCACAGCGGACAGAGGATGCAGCTGACTGCATCATGAGAAAACAAGTTCCAGCTGGTTCCCAAGTGTGTCACAGTTTGTTTAAGTCCTTTGTTCAAGATTATCATATAAACTCAGCTTGAACTCACTGTTACAGTGAATTACTAGTAAAGACATGTAGACATTACATACTCTCCCTCTCAACAACAACAAACCCAAAGCGCTGAACAACCTAATTACAAAACAGATACCTTTTGAGTAGAGATTTCTCTCATTTTCTATCTACACATGCTTTCCAGTGGTCTGGTCCACCCATAGAAAAATATGATCCATTAGAATATACTAATAAGTTGCTCTATGACAGTACTTTAAAATCTTAGCTTATGGATACTAGTGAGTGTGATGTAACATTCATTCAGGTAAGGTACCATCACAGTCTCACTTAGCTGTTAGGTAATCTCTCTCAACGTTGGAATTGATATTCAACATGGACTTCTGTCTACTGAAAGAGAAAAAGAAAATCATCCTACATGTATTGAGAAAGTACAGTATGTACTTGATAGTCTCACGTGAAATAATCATGTGGTAACAGTCACTAATCTAATTCGAAATCATTAAAAAATACCACAACCTGTTGTAGTAACTGATTTGTACAGACCAAAGCTTTAGACTACAATCCATATGCTTACACAGCACACCCAGTAGGATTTGAGCCTACACACAATTGTCATTCACAATGATTGGTATCCTTGGTAATGCTGAGTAAAATGGACTGTAATAAAAATTACACCAGTGATTATGTTAAAAATTAATTCTCCTCAGACTCTTTTTTACTGCAGTTGAACATTTAAGGTATTCAGTGTGATATAGTCTGATTGGATTTTGTTTTTAATCACAGGTGTTATTAGAAACAAAATGTAACTGAAGTGTTGTTTTATTTAGATAGATGTGTTTCGGAACTTTCGAGCAGTACAGGTGGTCCCTGATTTACAATGGCAATAAATTAGTAATCTGACAAACCCATCAAAAGTTAGTCATCATAAACCGAGGAATTTAATATATACTGTATATATCGTAGCTTACCGTACCATAGCTTTAAAACAATCACAAAACGACAGTGGGGTGAAATCATTAACATAAAACTTATTTTATAATAAGGTATTTAATATATCATGTAATTTATTTGACAATTATTGTATTGAATGTGATAAACAAAACCTCCTGTTTCACTGGGCTACATATTTGACATGAGGTCAAATTCTCATAAAAAAAATATGTTGCCCTTTAGTAGTGTGATGTTGAAGAATTATATATATCTCAGTGGCGGATGCTGGTCTTTCAAGGAGGGGAAGCTCAATTTCGGCCTACATCATAAAATGATTCTCTCATTTCGCTGTCAATCAAAAA
>JAUZSU010187736.1:0-12234 GCA_034780255.1 Parotocinclus maculicauda
TCTCCACCCTGGGATTGAACCCGGGACCTTCTTATTGTGAGGCAGCGGTGCTACCCACCGAGCCACCGTGCTGCCCCCCATGAACAGAATGCTAAATGAAAGTTAGTAAAAGCACTGTTCATGTGTGGCTGTGCTTGTGACCCTGTCGCCATCGTGCACTGCAAAGTGTACATGTGACCAGCACAGAATCGGTTTTATGACACTGATATCAATCACCGGTTATGACTGATCATGCTAAAATAATCTAGTTAAAATCCCATCCCTAACTATGTTATCAGCACTAAACAATGTGCAATGTGTGTATCACCTGTCTCTTTTCCCCCTCCAGACGCTCCTGTTTGGCTCTTTGTTCGATGAGGTTTACACACTCCATCCTCTCAGCAGATACTCTCTCTAACGTCATCTTATCCAGAGCTCTGATCTGAGACCACGAGAAGCACACAGGGTACTCAGCATTATACACTCACGACGCCACTTTTACAGGCACATCTTTAAACAATGCTTGCCACTGAGATTCACACACTTTTGCTAAACCCAGTAATTATGTTAATGCACAATATTGTGTGGGGTAAATAATTATTTCCCACTGACAAACCATGTGAGAGAGGCTTGTAACCAAACAAGAGTGGAATGTGTGTAAGCGTACACAGTTTCCATCCACCTGATTTATGTTATTCATAAATTACAAACTTTTTAGGCGTAGCTGACGTTTTAATATAAACGATTTGGTAGCAATTACACTAATAAACAGTTATATTTTTGAATTTGAATCATATTTAATCATACACAAAATTGTGTTTGGAAATGTTTTCAATGCTGAAAAGGACTACTTAAGTAGGGTGATCCTCTTAAATAACTTAAATTTAGAACTGTAAAGGTTCAAGTACTGTAGTTCTGGAAGCATGAATACACATACACACAGTCCCTGTTCTTTCAGGATACTGGTACACCTGGTACTTTTAGTCCTTACTAGCCCCTATTCTGGACCAGACCTGTCTTAGTTTCTCAGATACCAGACCCTCCTAGTTACCCTGAGCTGTATTCAGGTAGTGGTGAGACCCAACAAAAACAATACAATTAAAACCTCACTTATGAATCAATACCCAGACCTGGGTTGAAGGTCCCAGAGCTTTATGATCACAGGAAGCATGAGGCTCTGGAGCCTGACAGAGCAGGGATTATCTAACTGTGTACAAGTTCCACCTGATCAGAGACTCTCAAGTTACAGATCCCACTCAAACATGTAGGCCTGGCTCTATAGCACATGGTGCAGATCAGGTGGACTCCTGTTACAAGAATTAACACAAAGTGGAAAGTGTGTGCTCCTTTTTCTCCACATCAAATAAACTGGTATAAAGGAAGGATTACGGTTGGGTCTAGGTTATAAATTAGTGGATGGTTACAGACGGATGTGAATGTGTATAGATACCTGGTGTTTGTTCTTGCATTCCAGCTGTCCCATCTTTTTGTTCATGAGATCCTGGACCATCTGAATCTCTGACTTCATCTCCTCCTTGGTGGCCTCCAGCTGGTTCTCCAGTTTGTTGATGAGAGGCTCGCACCTGCAGCCATTTATAGGAGCCTGTCGGACCACAGCACAAAAACAGGAAGTTAATTGCACAATGAATAAATCTGGAGAATATACATTAGTCTAAAGGACTTAAGTGATGGGTGTATTAAAGGACTGTAACACACTGACCTGCATGACCTTGCCATCTTTGTCCCTGTAGAGTGTGTAGAGCTGGTATGCCTTGTAGTTGTGGGGAGGAAGAAGACCACGGGGAGATGAAGCTCTCATTTTATTCCTCTTCCTCTGCTCTTTATCCTTATTCTCCCTGACGGATACAGGATCTGATAGAGAGGGCTGCAATACAGATCACACAAACACAGTTCATTTTGAGAGTGCACAAGCCCTAATGTTCCACATACAATGTGCTGATAGTATCTTTGACTTTCATTTTAAAACACACCTTAATGCTTAGCCTGTATTATGGGGGCACCCGAGGTCTTCTAGGATTTTGAAACATCTGGTTAGATGTAAACACACATGAACATTTGGACTTTCAGTGATAAATGCAACCGAAATCTCGCCTCGTGCAAAAACGGCATGGTTCAGCACTGAGAACCAGCTTTAGACATGCTTAGACATTCTGGTTCGTATCCTGGTATCATACGTGTGCAGTTTCGTTGCACCATTAAGTTCAGTGGGTTACTAGAGCCTTCTGATCAAAACAAGGCTTTGAAACAGAATGCAACTGAAATTCAACAGGAATTCAACTTTTGAAATGGTGTTCATATCTGCAGTTGCGTTTTGAAGTTGTGTTCGGTCTCCAGACCACTATGGTTCTCTGACATTAAAGGCCAGATATGCGGCTTCGTGCCGCTATTTAGTTTGTGTGTGTGGTTTTCAGGTGCAAAAAGGTTTGCGCTTTGTTTGCTTCCTGGAATGTTTCTGCTTTGCCAGAGGCTCCCGAGTCTCTGCACTGTGCAGGGATAAAATTAGTTCTATCATAAAAGGTGACTAAAAAATATTGGATGTAAATTCTGCGCACAATTGCTTCTTTCCTAAATGTACACCATTAACTTTATTCTTAACTTTAACTTTATTCATTTATGGTTGTTATATTATATGGCTATTCAATATGGCTTTATATTGTAGCCTTTAGCAAAAAACAGCTTTGAGACTTGGCACACTGATAAAGAGACCCTGAGGTGAAGCTCTGCTTAAACTGCAGATAACAAGCAGACAGGAAGACCAATCAGGAAGTCCCAGGCACCATTATATTATATATAATATATACATGAATCATGAATTAATCAGACACTAGAAACATTTTGTAAATAAGTAAGATTGCACAAAACTTTGTACTTGTTGTATGGGCATTGTTGATTGGTTTCAGTGCAATGACCTTGCCTGTTAAAATCAAGATCTACTGTTTGAGAGACCTTTTTCTTTCCTGAATTTATTAAGCATGTTAAGAGTTAATGCAGTCAGTGTAGCAATCCAACCGATTAATGTGAATCTGGATTAAAAATAAAATTGTATTTTTTTTTTTCAACCCTTGATGTTGCGGCGGATCCGAGAAATACAAAAAAAAAAAAAGTATTTTTTTTTTTTTGTTGTATTCTTTAAATATGATCGTCGGTGGATCCGCGAAACAAGCAATACAAAAAGTCTGGACTTAGTTAAGTTATACCACTGCTTTAACAATTTCCCAATGTCTTCTTTAATATCGAACTAGAAAATAAAAAAACATCTGAAAAACAGCATCTGTAGGCCACAGTGGTTCTCACTCATAACGACACAGTGAGTTGTTAGAACCGTGTCTCAAAGTCTAAAAATCAGGGTTATTAAAGTATTAAATTAAAAAAAATCTGAGTTCAGTAAATAATACTTTGTCTGTGAAACAGTTAAAAGTTCTTTTTGTCAGGAATCTACTAGCTAGCTTTTTTTGAGTGCTCAAAAATAGCTCAAATTGACACCTGGAAAAGGTAAGAAAAAAAAAAAAATACAATATAACACCAGACTGTACATGATACTCGAACCTTAGATTTGGTCCAATATAAGCTACATACTAACAAAGATTTTGTGTAAACAGCAAAACAAAATTCAAAATGTGTTCAACTCTAATTTGGAACCACGTCAGTAGAATAATCCATATAGTTTATAGTAACTTTATTAAAGGGAACCTTATGCTTCTATAAGGCTTCATATTTCAGTGAATACTCTGGTCTTTAAAGGGTCATTTACTTTCTGGCTTTAGTCTGGATCCAAACTGTACTTCTTTTAACTTTATGCTTCTTTTCGTTAAGAAAAATACAGTCCCAATATTTCCACACCGACTCCCGGTTTAATTTGAAAAATAACAGAGTTATATTATTCATTTTTTACAGTCTCCACATCACACTGGAGATCCAGAGCGACTTACAAGTGATATATTCTTACAATTCAAGCAATGGTGGGTTAAGGGCCTTGCTTAAGGACTCAACTGTGGCAGCTTGGCAGAGGTGGGATTTGAACCCAAGAACTTCAGGTCCAGAGTCCAGTGCCTTAACTGCTAGGCTACCACAGTCCTTAGATATAATCAATACATATTTTTAAACATTTTTGTAAACATACCCTGGACAGGAGGATGAATCTCTGACTGCCCTGGTACTATCAGAATTTTAACTCAGTTGCCTGGGTTCTTGGGCTAAAGGGCAAGGCAAAGCCTGGGGACAGTTTCTGTGTTGGGGATCTATTACTTTTTAACTAAATGTCCATAGTCTGCATTTGTTTGCAAGAGTGAGACAGCTGGTTATATAACTGTATACTGAAAATAATTATGAACATATTCACCCAGTTCTGTAAATAAAACCTAACCTCTGTCTACAACGTATTTAACAATACAGTCGATTCCGGTTAATGGGACCACATCGAGACTTGATCGTTTTGGTCCAAATAATCCGCTGGTCCGATTAAACAAACATGCCCTATGTTACAAGACGGGACATTCTATGTAACATATTAAATGTTTATTAAACCTTTATTGTGTGATTTACACGTATAGCGAACGTACAAACAAGAACTACTGTTGCTTACGAACTTTGTTCATTGAAACACGCAATTGTCGTCTTTTCCAAGCTGGTAATTTCCACCAACCGACGCTAAGTAGTGGTTGTTGCTTGATCTTATCCAGGAAACCAATTTTTTTTTCAGCTAACGTCAAGTCCCGCCGTTGCATTTTGGCAGGGGAGACAAGACACGTACAGTTCACTGACTAAAGCGTTCTGATGGAATTCAATGACTTGACTTCGTTGTGGGAAAGAAAGTGGTGGGCGTGTTCACCTGCCTCTGGTTTTGCTCTTGTCAACACAACTTTTCGGATTTCCTGACCTTTGATAAAAGTATAAATTCTTCCGGCGATCCCAAAAATCCTCCCATAAAACGCTGATCACTAGGTGGCAACTTTTGGCTTCTTTTTCTTATTCGCTCTCATGTTCTTTGGTCCAATTAAGCGGAATTTTAATCCAAATAAGCAAATAACATTACATGTATATAATAGGTCCAATTAACCGGATTCGACTGTATTTAGATTGGCCAGCTTTACATGCAAGCAACAGTGTTTTAATTCTGTGCAGCAGCTACAGGAAGCCAGTAAAGGGTATACAGCAGTGGGTGACATAAAAGAACTTTAATAAAATGAAACAGCAGTGAAATGTTTTTTGTAGTTGATTATAATTTTGGTCTACTCCACTTTGCAGATAATCTCTAAACCATTAAGATTTTGAGGCTGTCGCTTGGCAACTCGGACCTTCAGCTCCTTTCATGGGTTTTCTATGAGATTAAGGTCTGGAGACTGGCTAGGCCACTCCGTGACCTTAATGTGCTTCTTTTTGAGCCACTCCTTTGTTGCCTTAGCTGTATGTTTTGGATCATTGTTGTGCTGAAAGACCCAGCCACGACCCATTTTTAATGTTCTGGCAGAGGGAAGGAGGTTGTGACTTTATGGTACATGGCTCCATCCAGTAGTCCTGTGCCCTTAGCAGAGAAACACCCCAAAAATCTTTGGGTCATAGTCAGCATTTCTCTTCCTCTGAACACGACGAGTTGAGTTAATGCCAAAGAGCTCAATTTTTTGTCTTATCTGACCACAGCACCTTCTCCCAATCATTCTCAGAATCATCCAGGTGTTCACTGGCAAACTTCAGACAGGAATGCAGTGCCTTATTGATAAGTGGGACCTTGCAGGCACTGCAGAATTTAAATCCATTACGGCGTAATGTTACCAATGGTTTTCTTGGTGACTATGGTCCTAGCTGCCTTAAGATCATTAACAAGTTCCCCCCGTATATTTTTAGGCTGATTTCTTACCTTCCTCATGATCAAGGATAGCCCACGAGGTGAGATTTTGCATGGAGTCCCAGATCGAGGTCGATTGACAGTCATTTTGTATTCCTTCAATTTTCTTACAATGGCACCAACAGTTGTCTTCTCACCCAGCGTATTACTTATGGTTTTGTAGCCCATTCCAGCCTCGTGCAAGTCTATGATCTTGTCCCTGACATCCTTAGAAAGCTCTTTGGTCTTGTCCAAATGATTAATTGAGTCTATGGACAGGTGTCTTTTATACAGGAGACAATTTATGACAGCTGTCTTTAATGCAGGTAACGAGTTTATTAGGAGCGTCTAACTGGTCTGTTTGGTAGGGGATCAAATACTTATTTCTCTCTGCAAAATGCAAATAAGTTTATATATTTTATTCAGTGTAACTTTCTGGATTTTCTTTTAGATATTCTCTAAAATCTCTCAGTGTTAAAATAAACTTACCCTTAAAATTATAGACTTTTCATATAACAAAATCATCACAGGATCAAATAACTATTTCCTTCACATGACAGTGGCCTCTTTCGACAGAATAATGCACCCTGCCACACTACCAAAACCGTTTAGGATCATTTGAGAAACAATGCTGACTTGCCATCCAAACTCCCCAGATTACAATCTCATCAAGAGTCTGTTTAATGTGCTGGACAAACTGCTGGACAAGTCCGATTCATTGATTTAAAGGGTCTGGTGTCAGATAGCACAGCACAGATCAGAGCATCATTGGTGTACATAAGCAATATATACATAACATATTTATATACACTACACAACCAACTTATAAAGGACAATCTTCTTTTTCCTACACCCATTATCCACCACTTACCATATAGAAACACATTGTATTTCTACAATTAAAGACTGCAGCCTTTCTGTTTCTCCCCTTTACTCTGATATCTATTGGGCAGGACCCCATACAGATCAGGTACTACAACCCCATATCAATAAGAAATTGGGACAACATGGGAATACACAAAAATGTATTAATTGCAGACAGTATGAACCTGAACCTTTTGTCTAATCAACTTCTTTTCCAAAAATGCATAAATATCACACTTTTCAACCATTTTCTGTAAACACATCCTGTTATTTGCTGAATTATGAATATTTTATTTAGATCCGCTAATGGTTTTCGAGGTCTTTTTTCTAAACCAAAGTACTTACACTTTGTGACAATACAGAAGTATTTTTGGTGTGTATTTGTAGTATTTGTATTTGAAGTATGTATTTGATCTGTACTGCACAGTTTTTTAATTCTGTCAACTTTCCCTTTTGCTTCACTAAATACCTTGAATAAAATACATTAAAAGTACTGTAAAACTGTTACTCTTGATATATTTAACCTAAGCATCTTTGTGACATTGTTACTACAAAATAAAACTGCTGCAAACAGGTTTGCCAAATTTGTGATCATAACTTGCAAATTAGATCATTAGCTGAATAAGCATATTAATGTGCAAGTGTCCTCTAAAAATTAAGGATACATTTTAATTTCCCTACATGTTCAGGCATGTCACATGCTAGCAATGATGAGTATTATTCCACTTAACTGAAACTGATTTTAAGATGGAAGGAGAAATAGACCTTCACTTTCGCACCTTCTACTCTGCTGGTTTATTGGTGTTTCCAAATTGGCCTTAGTGTGTGTATATATATATATATATATGCCATATGATGTATTTGTGTCTTGTCTAGGGTTGTTCCTGCCTTGCTCCTCATGCCACCGGCTAGTCACCAGCTTTCCCGCGACCCTCACCAGGACTAAGCGGATTAGAAAATGAATGAATAAATGCAACGATTCATACCAGATTACGATTCGTACCTCTTATGTTTACCCAAAAATAGGGAAATATTGGCAAAAATCGTGAGTACTAGTCACGTGCTTGCTTGCTTGTTACCTCATACATACTTTTTTTTGGAAGTTGCTGTTTGTGTTTATGACTTTCAACTGCTTATTATCATCTGACGTTTTCAGTACTCGCGTTTTCAGCGGTATCATTGATGCATTTCTGTACTGTTTGCATAGTTTTCTTATTAAATTCCCTTTATGTGACTATTGTAATTTAGGTCTACAACCTACTTGACAGAATGTGATGAACGGCACATCAAATGGTACAGAGGGCAAAATCTAATTTTTAAGTATTTGATAGAGCTTCAGCACCCTCCAAAGATGTTCTATGGGGTTCAGGTCTGGAAACTGGCAAGGACATTTCAGGACCATGTAATGCTTCTAACGGAGACACTCAATCCAAATTATTTATGTTTAGATTTTGTACTCACAGTTGTGAGTGTACCTACGATAAAAATTACAGACCTCTCCATTCGCTGTCCAAAATCACCAGTGTATCAAATAATTTCCCCACCGTATATAGGTAAACATTAGTGGACATCCGAAAGGTACAGATATTTTTGCAGTGCCAGTTACAGGTGGACCTGGGGAACTTGTATTTTTTATTATTAAGAGCTTTCAAAAGGTGTAAAATCCTGTTCAGGAGGACAGGTATCAATTATTTAGGTTGAGAACAACCCAAGGAAACCTGTGGAATAAGATTCAGGATTGGGACCAGTTTTTCCCTGCTTACTGTAGTCCTTCATCAAAACATATAAGAGGGACCTTTCCTGCTTGGACATTTACAGCTTTGTGTGTGTGTGTGTGTCTGTGTGTGTGTGTGGACAGCTAGTCATTAGTGTGGGCAGGAAGCATGGCATAGCCCACTGAATTAATGACCTCACAGTTTGAAAGGGAGCTGGAAATGAAAGAGAGAAACAGAACAATACATTCTGCCTAAGCACAGCTTGCCTCCACTAAATGCCCTCAAGTTGTTGTACTTAAGACGTTAAACCAGTGTGTGTTTAGTAATGACCATTTTTCAAAGCATTGTAGGCTTTAATACAATTTTAATGAAAAAAAATGTACCAATGGAAAAAAAAAAATCAGAAAATTTTGTAGAGCAAAGCTCTTATATACAGCATATTGCACTATAACATTACCTAAGACAACCATACTGTATCAACATAAAAACATAGGAAAAAAATAAAACAAGTTACAGAGTGCACAGTACAGTCTCGAAGACACACAGTTCAATGTTTACAACAAATGCTACATTTTCGCTGGGTCTCATTTCTTAGTATACAAAGAATTGTGTGAGCCTCAAGACTTATGAAATATCAAAAATGCATTTAAAGATCTCCACAAGGTAACTTTGAACAATGGGGTTGTGCAGATTGTAAAAAGTACAGTGTTCAGTTCATTACAAGGCCAATTGATAAAAACACAGTTCTGTGGGGTTTAACTGTCAAAGAATAATAGATGAAGAAAACAACCTCATAATTTAACATACAGTCATAAATTCATTCATAGATGAAGATTTGTCTTTAAAAAAAAGAGTTTGAAAACTCCATACAAAAGTCTGAATATTGAATAACTTTTGAGACACTGTTAGGTTTTAATCACCTCTAAATTTCTTTCTGAACAGTTAGAACAGGTTTCTAAGTCAACTCTGTACAAAACCCCTTTTCAAACTAATACTGGGTATCATGCTGTGCTGTGTTGAATCTTTTTGAGGCACTTGTGCATGTCACATCAATCATATTAGGAAATGCAAAAAGTATGACTCACTATAACACTGGATATATCAAAGGGCCAATGCGATTAGACAGTTAGTTCCAGTGCATATCATTTGAGACAATAGTGAATACAGTAAAGAGTAA
This sequence comes from Parotocinclus maculicauda, assembly GCA_034780255.1. Classification (NCBI taxonomy): domain Eukaryota; kingdom Metazoa; phylum Chordata; class Actinopteri; order Siluriformes; family Loricariidae; genus Parotocinclus; species Parotocinclus maculicauda. The sequence continues at coordinate 9,578 of JAUZSU010187736.1, forward strand.
GCCCATTAACATGGCCCAGTGTTTAGTTCTCCCCATCCTGATTTCATCATTGAGAAATGTATGCATTGACAAAAAAATAACAAACCCAGATAGAACCGTTGGATCGCTGCAGTTCTGTCTCATGCAGATATGCAAATGATTACAGGTGTGGTTTAATTGACACCAGGCCTTTGTACAGTTTTCCCCAATTAATTTATCCTTTCACTGTAATATTGTAATCACTTACACATATCATAATTACATTCACAGATATGAAGTTCCATTCGATTCCAACAACTCCTCCTTGGTGTTACTTTTTTGTCAATTATGTTATTTATTTTAATGTTAGAAATCAACCCCAAAATTGGTCAATATGACTGTTTAATATAACAATGTATATTCTGGTCAATCGTTTAAAAAAATTTCATGTCTAAAGAGGTTTTATCCAAAAGAATCATTGGGCTTTGTTAAGGTCTATGTCTCACATGATACAGGGTAAAGTTGGCCAGCTGTGGTTCCAAGCGAAACCCCATCCTTCATTGTTTCTGGATTCTCTCAGTATTTTAACTGATCTAGTAAATATATTTCAATCTTCAATTAGCCTCTTAAACATGTCACTCTGTGATTATCAGCTATGACCTAAAACCTGAGGCCAACGGCTGCCCTTCAAGACCAAGACTGGACTAAATATCCCTTCATAACCCAGGTGCTTCAATATGCAGCACTAAGCTGGCTACAAGAAATCAATGAGCATTGGTTGGTTTACCTTTGATGACCTAAAACAAAATACCAAAATCTGAAAAGAATTCAGGAGATTATCAGTGAAATACATGTCCGAGACGGACGACCCCTCACCTTGGAAAGCCACAGGTTTTACAAATAAAAGACAACATGTACACTTCCAAGACAAACACAAAAAAGGCAAGAACACAGAAATTGCACACAAGTCTATACAGTAGCAGTGGAGCAATGTACAAAAAATAAATAAGAAAAGTATAAATTACAAAATGTTTTAACCCAATTAAAGTCCCAAAACATTAAGGAGTGCATGTATATATATGTGCAGACTAGGTAAATGAGGAAAGGTCGCTATGAGGTGTGGTCTACAGTCACTGGCTCAGCGTTCACGATCTGCAGGAAACAAACTTTCAGCACTTCTTATGACACTCAACATGCTTAAAAGAGTAGTCTGTGCCACACACTGACAGCTGACAACACTGTGTAATGATGAGAACTTGAGGTTTTTGTACCATTCCATTGTACCAGCATACGTTTAAAGCTTCTGTTGGTTATGGTTTTTGTGAAAATAGCAACTCAAAAAGGCATTAAAAGGATAAAAAAGGATATTAAAATTGAGCCTACCTGGTGCTATGCCAATGGACAAAACGTTAAATCCTACAGTGCTTTTGATAAACGTTCTAACATGTTCCTTCATAACACATTGCAATATCTATATATAATTATAAAATATTTGCCTATTACTCATGTATGCAACTAATATAAAATGAAGGTTAAAACTGGAAACCAACGTCGCACAAAATATACACCACTCCTTTAAAATGGAACAAAAACAAAACATATTAAAATAGGTTTACAGGAGACAGCATTGAGTATCTGTCAGTGTCTTCAAAATTTACAGATCCTTTCTCTCAAAAGTAGTGGTAATACAAAAAATTGTAATAATAAAAAAACTACACTGTTGAAACATCTGTTATACAAATGCAGTTTGAAATTATGGAACTCAAATGTCCTGAGAGGAAAAATGCAGTCACTTCACAGACAAGATTTCTTGGGGCCAAAAAAAAGGCACAGAAGAACAAAAAAAATACCTTTAATAGCAAAGTAAACCTCATTAGTTGTGCATAAAACTTTCAGTAGAAAAGCAGTGGTGTATGAAAGGCCAGCCTGAACACGTGGTGACTGCTGAGGACTTTTTCCTGCTTTTTGTAAGCAAATTATTTTTTTCTGATTTTTTCTGATGAACTTGTCTAGCTCCCAATTTAAAGAAACAGGCATGTTGAAACCTTCATTTGGAGACGTTTGCTCGATTTAAAACTCTAACATTAAACGTTTAATAATGTGGTTTTGTAGGGATGGGCAAGAAATACCTATAATAGGTAATGGATTTGTTAAAATGGATGAACATGTACATGAATATTAAGCTACAGTCAGCACTGTTCATCTGCTGTAAGAGCATAAGCATTTACAGTGGACACCAGATATTTCCATTTAGCATTTTCTGGATTTTTCCCATTATAAATCTAATAGTTAATGGCATGGTGGATTGCGCTGGCAGCTGCACAACTCCAGAACTCTCTGGTTTGATTCGTGACCCGGCATCTACCTGTGCGAGTGTTGAATGTTTTCCATCTGACTACATGGGTTTCCTCCTAGAGTTAGATCAATTGTTGTTTCTAAAGTGCACCAGTGTGACTGATTACGTGAGTGTGCACGTGCCCTGCAATAGAGTGATTACCTGTCTATGGTTAGTTCTCACCTTCCTGCATCCCTGCTCCCTTGCATTTTATTAAGTGGGTATAAAATGAATTAAATTTTGAGTGAATGTGACATGAACTGAGGTGACTGACATGGTCACCTGACTTCAAGCCCATCAAGCATTTATAAGGGCACCTGAACACAAGGAAAGCCAATTGAATCTATGCCAGGTTGACTGCATG
>JAUZSU010187747.1:0-12234 GCA_034780255.1 Parotocinclus maculicauda
TATACATAAAATTTAGTTTGTAGGAGGTGAATCCAGCCAAATCATATTTAAAATATATCCCATATTTGACATTTAAAATATGAAAAGAAAAAAAGTTCTACATTGACATGCTGGTTGTTAGCATTAGGTCTAATACAGCTTGGATAATAAGGAATAATAAAGAAACATGTTGAACATGTTCTGGTGGCTGCAAGTTGAGTAAAGTGCAGAATGTAAACAACTGGGTGGATAGAAAATTCTAAAGTCTACACTTATCCACACTGCTCTCGCACACGCCCAGGGTTGGATATATGCAGTAATATGAACAGTATTAAATGAAAGCCCGAGTATCAAATGATAATTTTTCCAATAGCAGGATAATCAAATGTAACCATGATGTGTGAACAATTTGGGTTTCTTTTTAAAAACAAGTAATTTGTGACAAAAAGGAAAAGGCTAATACAGGAAAATGCATATTTAAAAAATATTTTACATTGAGTGGTAACTGTCCCACCTTCTTTGGAATATGTTGCTGGCCAGAAATGTAGCATGTAAATGAAATCAAGTTGACCAGACAAAACATGAAATATCTCAGGTTCATACAGTCTGCAATGAACTGTGTGAAGGAAAAATAAATGAAAAAACACTGTGAGTTACATTTTTGAGGAACATGATCAAATGTTAGAAATCTGTAAGTGGCCAAGGTATGTAAAGCAGTTAATTTGAAGGTGGTGTTTTCAATCAATTAGACAGTGGGTGTCCTGTTATATAAGCAGAGAGAAATTGTGACCTTCACAACAATTGTTTCTGGAAGTGTATCATGGCAGGAACAAATTACATTTCTCAGGATCTTAGACCTTTCTGATGCTCATCAGGCTGGAAAAGGTTACAAAGACATATTTAAATAGTTTAGACCCCACCAATTCCAGACGGACAGACTGTGTACAAATGGAGGAAATTCAAGATCATTGTTACAGTCCCCAGAAGTGGGCAGCCAACAAAGGCTACTCAAAGTGCAGGGAGTGTTAAAGTCTGCAAGGTCACAAAGGAACTTAGGGTAATGTCTAAGCACCTAAAGGCCTCTCTCAACTTGGATAATGTTAATGAATCCAACATCATAAGACCACTTAACAATGGTGGTGTGCATGAAAGGGTTGCAGGAAGAAAGCCATTGCTTTACAAAAGAACATTGCTGCCTATCTGCAGTTTGGTAAAGTTCACCAGCCGAAAGGGTATTGGAATAACGTTTCATAGACAGATGAGACTAAAGTAGAACTTTTTGGTTTAAATGAAAGTGTTGTGTCTACAGAAAGATAATAAATACACTCCAACATAAGAACCTTATCACATTTATGAAAAATGCTGGTTGTGGTATCATGGCTTGGGCCTGCTTTGCTGAATTGGGCCCAGGATGGCTTCCCATCATTGTTGGAACAATTAATTCTGAATAATATTAGTATCTATACATTTTTTTCCATTTTATCTATTCCAATTCTGCCTATTGATTATGGTTCTTATCAATACCAAGTTCCGATTTCAGAGAGAAAGTGTCACATGTTTAGGTATATAGGTTTATATAATAATAATTTTTAGTTTGGTTTTCCTAGTGTTTTAGGACATTAAACCACATTAAGTTTTGATGTTAGAGCTTAGATGGTTTGCCATGCTGGAGATGAAACCTCTTGCATAACAGATTACCTTTCCACAAATATTGCATTTGGGCTTTCAGTGTTTTCCAACGTAGGGCCAAGCTTTTGAATGCTAACGGAGTGAATCAAAATTAAACCCTGTGATGACGTACGAGATTACATGATGCACCGGTCCTGGGAAATAGGTGCCTCTTTAAAACAATCAAATACATTTCTGAAGTAATCACAGTCATGTATTTAAAACCTAAAATGTGTTAGTAGGAACCCGGTTCTTGGAATTTTTATTTCAATTACCAGCCCCACCCCGAACTGAACCTAAAGAAAATGCAGGTTAAGCAGCACAAGTTGTTCTACCAAACCACCGTAGCAGTTAAAGAATAACAAAGTTAATGTGTTAGAATGGCCAACTTAAAGTACTGACCTTAATCGAATATAACGGTTATGGAATCCCAGAAGCGAGCAGTTCATATGAGGAAATTCTCCAACATCCCAGAATAGAACCTGATTCATTGATTAAGTTAGTTCTCTCACTTTCAGTCACCTCATACAGCAGTTTTCTTGCTAAGTTAATACTGGGTTCACTCTAAATGCATGCAATTACAAAGCCTGTTAGTAAGAAGCGAACCCAAGGTATGAATCAGTGATTCTAATTTTCATGCTCTCTTAAACACATATTGGGAAGAGGATCTTAAAATAATTTGTTATTTCTAATATTTAATATGTGTAGGCTTGACAATTCCAGTTTTAAATCACAGGGCAGTAGGGGATGAGTCATACTGCACTCCATCTTAACATTCATAAGATTAAGATTTAAAAAGAGTCAAAACACCTTAAAAATTCCATATATTATGTCAGCCACATATTGGGGATGTTTTCAAACTGATGTTTGGTGTTGAAGAGCAAAGAAACATTTTAACACAGTGTGTGTGTTGTCTTAGCCCTGATTAATATTCCAGAAGAATTTTATTTCTAAATCATTATTCATAGTTATTATGACCTTCAAATTTTGAAATGAATACAAGAAATGACTAAATAATGTTTTCACTTTATTTTCTGTTAGAAATTAAACATGCTAAATGCAAAATGGATAGTATGACAAAATATCGTCCCCTCCCTTAACATGGTTAGCTGATGTCCAAACTTGCCAGAACCCACTGCCAAGACTTGAACCTGGGTCAGCTCAGTGGTGGGCAAACATATTGCTGCTGCACCACCCAAACGTCTCAACTGCAAACTCAGTTATTTTATTTTACAGTATTTGTCAAATGTAGGTTTGCATTTTGCAACATTTTTTAAAGCAAGATTTACATCCTAAAATAACACTAAACAAACATGCTGTTTAAACTAATAACTCACAAACAATTGCCCTTTTCATGTCTTAATTAAATGTTAAATAATTGATATTCCAGACTGGAAAAGGGTATGTGAACCTGTATATTTATGTTCCTTTATCAGCAGTCACATTTCCTCTGTTGCTTAGACTTGCACAGCAGTTTGGAGAAATTATAGATGATTCTGGGATTTTCTGCATGAATACCATTGAGCTGCTGATTTACTTGTGTGTTGTTGATCTCAGTCTTCTTGCATCATGCAACTTTTATTAAGGTTCATATGATCTCTTCCCTGACATGTTACTGTACAATTTGGAATACATTTTTCCTCAATGGCTACATTCCTGGGCAAAAACAGGCCAAAAAACCCTTGAAAAATATTTGAATGGTCTTAAAAGCAAATAATAATTGAACAAATAGATAAGGTAACTTAATATATCATAGACTTTCCCCTTTGATTTCCTTCAGTGTCTTGTGGGTAAACTTGCGGACATTTCATTACAGAAAGAAGAGTCAGAGTTGGTCCACTCAATGATAATGGATTAACAGTGTGAGCAGGAGCACTGTTTTGTTTAAAGATAATATGATCTGGTGTTTTTTAAGAAAATCTTTCTGCAGTATTTTTCTGTCATCCAAAGCATTAAATGAATTTACACAGTGAAGCAACTCACCAGTGCCAGCAGCTACAAAGGCTCCCCAAACCATGACACCTCCATGCTTAATGACAGTATATGCGTAATATCCTCTCAAATTCCTCACCAAATCATCAAAGACACCTCTCTGGAACATCATCATGCAACAAAATCATGATTCACCAGGCAACACAACTCTGCTGAACAACTGCAAAAATGTCCATATTTCATATTTTTTAATGCAATTGCTTTTTAACATCATAAACAAAAACCTACATTACACATCATGCATTTAAATATTTCCATAGTGTTATCTTTGTGTACAAGAAGAATAATTAATAACAAACGTTCACTGCATCGTCAAGCAGGGATGGGCAAAAACAGGTCTCAGGAGAGCTCTATATTCAATTCGTTCTATTAGTTTATTGTAATTTTCTGACCTATTATTTATTGTTAGAATATGTGACACTTACAACCTTAACATTTGGCAATTTTAGGTGTGACCTTTTTTGTGCTGGAGTGTACAAGCTCTCCAAGGACTTGAGAAAACACGGTCTTGGTCTGACCTTTCCACGGCTGGTACCAAGGCAGAACCAGTGGGTGGTAGTCAGAGTAAAACACAATTTGCTAGTATCTAAAACAAAAGTGATTGTTTCTACAAGACAGTACTGTATGTCAGTAAATGTAGTCAGCAATACCAGTAATGGCAATAACTTGATCATACAGATATCAGATATATGCCAATCACACAACCAAACTCGCAAGCCAACAAAGCAATTATCAAGGGAAATATTTGGGAAAAAATAATAAAAACCTAAGCAAAATCATAATCATGAAATACATAATCATAACTGGCCAGCTTCTAAAACCAACCATACATGATTAATGACTGTATTTGTATAATTATTGTATTTGTTTAAGAGAACCATTTGTGTATTTTTTCATTCCATTTATGGATAATCCTGAGTAACTCCCTTTCAACACATAACTAAATTGAAGGAATTTGTGTTTGTCAAACCTGAGCTGGTGGGTGTTGACTTTGTAAGTTGGGTAATGTCAGTTGACTGTACCGTACTCAGTCATACCTCAGCAAACAAGTCAGCGAAATATGTAATGACTTATATTATATTATATGTTATTATGTTATGTTAAGTTGTGTTATGTTATGTTATGTTTTGGGTGTGTGGTCTAACCAAGAGGACCCACTGACTAAAATACTCTCATATTTATCTCTGATAAATTGACACTTTTACAGCAATCCATTATTTTAGTGTGTTAAGGCCCACAAATGCTATTGTTTGGAGCATATTGCTAATAACCGCTTCAAATAAATGTTTCATCTATATTACTGTGCACACAGTAGCTCACAAAAGTTAGTACACCCCTCACATTTTTGTAAATATTTTAATGCATTTTTTCATGGGACAACACTGGAGATATGCCACTTTGATACAATGTAAAGTAATCGTTCTACAGCTTGTATAATAGTGTACATTTGCTAAACCGCTGGCAACAAAAGTGTGTACAGCAAAATGTGCCCAAAATGTCCTTATTTTGTGTGGCCACCATTATATTCCAGCATGGAGATAATACTCTCTCCGGCATGGAGTTTACTAGAGATAAAGACAAGTTGCTACTGGAATCCTCTTCCACTCCTCTTTTCTAGAACATCTGGTGAATGTTAGAGACCTTGTGCTCTTCCACAGACCCTCAATAGGTTTTAGGTCTGGAGACCAGACCTTTAACCTCAGTTTCTTTAGCAAGGCAGTAGTCGTGTTGGAGGTGAGTTTGGGGGTGGATATCATGTTTGAATATTGCCCTACTGCCCAGTTGTAGAAGGAAGGAGATCATGTCCTGCTTTAGTATGTCACAGTACATGTTGGCTTTCATGGTTCCCTCAATGAACTGTAGCTCCCCACAGCCGGCAGCACTCAAACAACCCCAAACCATTCTCAAACATTCATGACATTTTCACACAAGTTGCTGAGGGCCTTATTGTTGATGTTCAGCAGGCTGGAAATGCCCTACATTACCCTATATTAATCCACAGTCATACAGATTCAAACCATTATCAGATCACTCCAACTGCAATAATCCACAAGGTCATAAAAGAATTCAGGTTAAGGCCTTTGTTACACTGGCTAATGCTAATGACCACCTACAGAAGAATGGAACAAAAATGGTCGGCACAGCAGGGTAGGAAGAATAAAGATACTGCACTCCAAAAGGGTCCACTTATTTTGCTAAGGATACAGACAAACCAAACAGCTGTTGGAAAAAAGGGTTTATAAAAAATAAACTTTAATTGAGACCAAGCATATGTCAAGGCATGATTCCACCAAGATAAAGTGCAGTCAATTCCAAGCTGCTCTGCAACTTGAGACGAAACTACTTGGAGACTCAAAACACTTGAGGGTTAACTTTAGGATTATATCAGTCTGATACTGTGCAATGATAGCAGTGCATAGGGACCGTATTGGCAAAGATATTAACTTTTTTCCAATCTAATCATTAAAAAAATCTTACTTAGTCAGTGTGAATCAGTAGTGTTGTAGACTCTGTAGTAGTATATTGTGACTAAAGGCATCAAAAGGACGATAATAAACTATAACTCTATTCTATGTGTTTATGACTACACACTATGTGTTTATAGCCTTTACTGGTGTATGTGAATGTTATACATGTATTGACTTAAGCTATGTCGCTGTCATGCCTGTGGTGCTTCACATAACTTGGCAACAACAGCACAAATCGAGTTGCTTGGTTACTAAAAGTAAAGGATCAGATCAGTGTCAGATATTTCCAACATAGCCTTGTTTTGAAGCAAATTTAATCACTACATTCATATTTAACAGAATGCTTCATGAGACCACCATTTTATACTATAGAATATTTTATGGTTCAGGTTGTGCTTTATGGAAGAGAATTTGTGACAATTTGAAATGCAATCGCTACGGAGAAATGGGAAATAAAATACACAAATAAAACTGAATTTTTACAGTGATATGCTGAATTCATATGAAAAACATAACCTCCATTTTATTTATTTTACGTAGCTCGACCCTGTCACTGAAAAACAAAACAGGAAATGTTACATTTCCAAGCATAGAATGCCGAAATTGTGTCAGAATGAAATACAAAGCTGGAGGTGCAACCAAATTGTGGCTGTATGACTAAAAATGTTTTTAAGCATGTGGGATCCACACGGAAATCATCCCCAAATGAAAAGCAAAACACCCATTTTACTTATGTAAAGTCACTCAAACTCTTAACTGAAAAACAATACATACAGATTTTCATTTAAGAGCCATGAATGTCACAAAGCACCTTGAAAACAACCAGCTCCTGGCTCCATTACATCTCACTGTGTGGTGCTGTTAATGTGCCAATAGCTAAATACAATTTCTTTTGCATGTCAGATGATGTACAGTGCTGAAATCAAGCCACAACAAAATGCAAAGCGCTGGCCAATCACAGCAATCTAATTTCAGGGGCGTAGTCAACGATGCTGTTCAGACCACATCTAATCAAGCACAGAGTAAGCTGCTAACACCATTATCGTCCTCTTAATCCACTTGGGGGCCAACTCTGACAACCCCACCTGCCAACTCTGGGCAGGAACAACCCTAGACAGGGAGCCAATTCATTGCAGGGAACACACACAGTCACACACTAAGGGTCATTTTAAAGACACAAATTAGCCTAATGCACATGTCTTTTATAATGCAGGTGGAGAACCCGGAGAAAACCCATCCATGACCCAGGGCCTTCTAGATGTGAGACGGTCACGATGGCCTTTACACCACTGAAGTGAGCACTAAAGACAACAAGACAAAATACGGAAAATTCTACCAGCACCAAATAAAAGCGCTTGTAATGCAATTCCATGCCTGTTCAGTTTTTCTTATCTTTTATATTTGGCCACATTTACAAGATGCATAAAAATTATAGACATGCCTGTATGTGTTCTCATACAGATATGCACAGGCTCTCAATGGGTGAGTGATAGAAAGTCTGCAGCAGTTTTTTGTCTGGGTTGTTCTTCCTGAGGACCATCAGGAAGTGTATTCGCTGCTGAGCCTTCTAGATCACAGTCCTAAGGAAGAGGAGTCCTCAAGAAGAACAACCAAAAAACGTCTGCTGGCCTTCTACCACTCACCCATGGAGAGCCTTCTGATATACTGTACAAATAAGTAAACAAATAAATGAGAAAGATGACTACACATAACCATATCTTTGTGTGTCTAATATACAACATGTCATCAAAAAATTGCTCCATTCACATGAACAGAAGTGGGATGAATTGATGGCCAACATTCATCAACCTTTTGATTAAACATCTAAAATATCCTACATGATCTCATTTCAGAGTGTGTTTGACCTATATTTCAATAAATATATAAGATATAATGAGATATAATGCCCAAGATCACCCTAAACATTTTATTTTTTATATGTCCATTGCATTAATTCAAATGTTCCAATGAGTTCAAATGCTAAATTATCCAGAGGAACATTTAAATAGTATATATACTTATAACTCACTGTATAACTGTGTTTAAATGAAAATAATCAAGTAATTTGTGCAAGTAATTTATCACACTTTCATATTTATACTGTAAAACTGCAAATGTGAGCACACAAACAAATTGCTTGTGTTCTAAACTGCATACTATCATATCTTGACATTATCCCTCTAAAGCCACACCTTAACTATCCTAAATAGTAGTGCCAGGTGGAGAGCTTTCTGAATTGGCATGTAGCAATGGCTCATTTTTCATATTGGTTTAATGTAGCTAGACCACATACTTTGCTTTTATTACCATTCACAACTGAGACTGTTTTTTAATTCGACATATACTGAGTGACAGTAACCAGTGAACGGAAATTGCTCTGGTACTGGCAAATCAGTTACCCTGCCTTTGAGAAGTATATTAAGGAAGCTATTTGAGTGTTTACATGGTGTAGTATCACTGACCATGAGATTGTTTGTGTTCTCTCAATGAACTGAGAGAATGGGTGCAAGCATAGATCTGACACACACACACACACACACACACACACACACACACACACAAACCTATGAAGTTCATAAAATCTAGTGTCCAATTGTAAACAAGTACAAATTTTCTTTATCCAATTGTGCTTAGCCATTTCAAAATATGAATGGAAACAATTAAAGAAATAAATACAAATTAAGACAATAGCTCAATCTCTATGCAGTACCATAACTTTCCAGCGGCATCTATTGGGACTGCGGTAGCCTAGCGATTAAGGACTACTGGACTCTGGCCCTGAATGAACCTGATGGTCCTGGGTTCAAATCCCACCTCTGCCAAGCTGCCACAGTTGGGTCCTTAAGCAAGACCCTTAACCCACTATTGCTTGTATTGTAAGACTGTATGAGTTGTAAGTCGCTCTGGATAAGGGCGTCTGCTAAATGCTGTAAATGTAAATGTAGTTATATGCACACAAGTGAAAGCCAATTTAAAGTAATCAATTGACCTAACTCGCATGTCTTTGGACTGTGGGAAAAAAACCAACGCAAAAACAGGGAGGACATGTAAACTCCACACAGAGAGGACTCAGGCCATTCCACCCTGGAATTAAACCGACTTCTTGGTCTTGCGAAATCCTCAGGATTCCCAATCGTAACAGATTGAGGTCTTATTTCTGCAGAAATACAAAAAAGTCCTAAAGGGTTCACACACTTTAAAGCATGACCATAATACAGTATATAAGATTTTATATTAAACCAAATTAAGATAATTTTAGTATGGTCAAGTATACTCCATCTTGACTAAATTATATGTATTTGCATGTACTACAGAAGGCTCCTGGACTCCTAATGATGTAGAGATAAAAAGAAGATCTCATCACACTGTGATTTATAATGCATTAATATTTGCGAATCAGCCATGGGCCCACTGTTTAACTAATGAGAATGTATGATGAAATATATGCATACTAAGATGTGTGGGAGAGGAAATATTTCCAGCACAGCTCAGTAAGAATGCAGTAAACAAAGAATGATAGCATAAAATGCTGCATTTCATCAGCTCTTTTTTATTCAAGTCCTTTTGCAACCTTCTCTTTGCGTCACTCTGTGTTGTTTGCTAAAAGGCAGCAGAGATTTTCTCTGGGACTGTATAATTAATATAAACAGAGGATAAACAAAAAAACATTGAAAAATAACTATATCTATAATTACTAAAATGACTCCATATATAATTTATGTTCGGAATCAAGCTGTTGATTAATTAGTGAGGTGTAGAGGTTTCAGGGCACCTGAGCAGTTTTGGCCAGCCTCTCTAACTCGATCACAGGTTGTGAAACATGGCCCACTGTTACAGTAGAGGACGTTTTACTGGTAGTAGGAAAGCAGGTCAGATGTGAGACTATACTATCAACATCAGTAATTAACAAACCAATTAACAACCATATTGTTCAAGAAGGAAGGATAAACATAGTCTATTTCTGTCTCTAAAGTGTCTTGGAAACTGCTTTCTTCATTTGTTTCCCATTTCTGCCAGCTATGACAAGAATATTGAATGTGAGCTATCCTGATTTGAAAACATGTAATGTCATTCTAGCTAGTCGGTCAACAAGTGAGCAAACATTACTGAGCAAGTGGGCCCTAGAAAGGTCAGAAAAAAAGAGGAGCAGACTGAAGTTGCAAGACGCTGGAGGATGTGCTGCTGAACCCTATCATAATTATTAATCAGTATGCTGCAGTCAGTCATGAAAATGTTATGAATTATATGTATAAATTGTGATGTCCTTTGTCCCTGGTTTGTTTAGAGGAGAGTATGGTGATGGACAGGGCTGGTGGTACTGGTGGGTAACAGAGCATTATAACCCACTCTACTGATCAAAATAATTATTCTGTTTTGTCTTTTTCACATGATGTGAGCCTTAGCATGTCAGATGTCACTGACATCACGTGTGGTTTTTCCAATTTTTTTTTATTTTTGGAGGCAGCAAGGAGCGGTGGATAGTGCTTGTACTTGGATTGTTTTAGAAACTTGCTTAATGACACTTTTATATAAACTTTTATTTGAAACATAGGTGAGCTTTGGAGTCTGTGAGGTAAGAACAACCTCGATTGTTATGGATTCTACATGATTAACCAAGAGTGTAATAATAAATGGAGTTGTCTTGTGGGTATCCATGGTGAGATCCGACAGTCAATGGAATACGCCCTTATTTCTGTTAATGCACAATCCACCCACCTCAGGTTTTCAACCCCGGGTCCAAACTAGCTGAGTGAGATCCTGAGAAAGAACAAAAGATGCAGCATGATGCAGAAGCCCAAAGGAAAGTGAGCCAGCATTAGGGACCAAGCACCTATACCGAGTATCTTGTTAGCCAAAATCCAGTTTTCGGACAACAAACTCGATGAATTCTGTGCCAGAATCTGCAACCTCCTTTGCTTCACATAAACATGGCTAAAACTCAGAATTTAATTCAGTCATTATGTTTTCTCTTTATATTCCACCTGAGGTTAACAAGGACACCGTATTGTGTGAGTTTCATGACACTCTCACACAGTTTCTAACGCACCACAAAGACGCTGCACTCAATGTGGTTGGCAATTTGTGGTTGGCTCATGTTAACCTCAAACGTGTAGTGCCGTACTTCCACCAGCACATTACCTGCCCAACCAGGAGCAACAGAACACTGAATCATTGTTACACTTCACACAAGGACAGCTACAAATCACAAAAAATGCCACTGTTTGGGATGACAGACCATGCCGCCAGCTTTCCCATGCCTAAATGTAAACAATAAGGCTGAAACAAGAACTTCCGGTTTAGAGAGGTTCCACGCTGGATAGACCAATCAGTGGTTGTGCTGCAGGACGCTTTGAATGACGCAGACTGGGACATATTTATTAACAGCTCTGATGACGTCAATGTGTTAATGGAAGTGAATCAATGATTAGACAAAACCATCCGTGAGGCTTTGAAAGCTCACAACTCTGCCTACAACGCTGGACTCATCAGCGGGAACATGGATGACTGCATCATACAGAGTGCATAAGGTGGTAAATGAGGTGAAGCAGTGATATGGAAGGAAACTAGTGACTGTAGGAGCTTGTCACAAGGGCTGTGGACAATCACAGATTACAAGAGTCCATACTGTGGACTCTATTGCACTAATGTGGCTAAACATGCAAACAGTGCGGCTGACAAAGAGGAGCACGTCAGAGAACAGAGCCCTTCCACCATCTTAGAGAGAACTGTAAGACGGGTGTTCAAATGAATGAATATCAGGAAGGCAGCGGAATCTGTTGTTCAGTTCTAAGACAGTACAGTCGATTCCGGTTAATGGGACCACATCGGGACGTGATGGTTTTGGTCATAATAACCGGCTGGTCTGATTAAACGAACATGCCCTATGTTACAAGACGTGTTACGTGACATGTGCTATGTAACATATTAAATGTTTATTAAAGCTTTAATGTGCGATTTACACATATAGCGAATGTACAAACAAGAACTACTGTTGCTTACTAACTTTGTTCATTAAAAAATAAATTTGCAAACAAGCTTTTTGAAACTATCAACACAATGTATAGGTACTCAGCATGTGAAGCATAATACTGTAAAAAACAAGTTCTTACTAAATTCCAGTCAACGT
>JAUZSU010187758.1:0-23903 GCA_034780255.1 Parotocinclus maculicauda
TTGCTGTAAATGCACCAGAATTAGCCTAAAAGGCTATTTTTCATCCGTTGTCCCTGGACAGATCTTAAAAATTGTCTTTGCATTGTTTTGCTGCCTCTTATTCAGCACTTTCATTAGAAGCAGCAAGCTGTTGTCTGGTGTGCCAGGCATGCTGTCAAACCACGCCCAAAGACTAAACTCTCACTGGAGTAAAAAGCAAAGGCTTATAAAATAGTATTTAGAATCATCGACTACAGTCAATAGTTCTGTTCCCTAGAGGTTAATAATCCTCCATATTGCTTGTAGAACATTTCAGACACAGTTTAACGGTACTGTATGATCACAGAGTTAATTTTTTTACAGCTTTAAAACTAGACCAACACTAGTAAAAAAACAAACATTATATCACCTGGTAAAATGCCAAGCAAACAAAATGAGTAAAGAAGCCAGCAGCACACACCGGGTGAGAGTGAGAAATGTTTTGCACTGGGATGCTAAATGTTCTACTCAAAGACTTTGCCAGTATCTACAGAAATCTCACGAGTCATATTACTGTCACGCAAGTCAACTAAAAAGACCTATAAACGACAAATAAAAGTCCTGTGAAGGGTTGAAATGTTTCTCAAGTCTTAAAGGAGATTTATAGACATCATAAACGTCGCTCACTCTGTGTGAGGAACGAGGATGACGACGGCAGGTCCTGAGCGGTGTGGATCTGCAGCTGAATTCGACTGTTCACTGGCTGAAAGCATGTGGATAACTGAAGCTCAGCATGACAAACCTGTAGAAAAGTCACAGAAAAAAGACCGAAAAGTCAGTGTATTTAACTCACACAGCCAGCTGGCCAATGGCAGGCAGGATTCTCTGACAGAGCCTGTCTGGATTTGAACTGAAATATTTGATATTGTTATTGGAACTAAACTGTATGAGACTGTATCACAGGCCATGAGATTAATTCAACTGCATTCACTGTATAATATATCATGAAATGCTGATTACATTATATAATACAGAATGAGTCAGAAAACACGGTACACGTCGTGACGGAGAGTTTTCAAAGGTTCCCAAAATCATTGGTGAAGTTTCTTGGTCGGCAGCAGTTCTTTAGACGATCACTCCGTGGCTTGTCATCCACAGTACCGGTTTCTCTAAATTTGGCTGTGAGGGATCCCTGGATTCCCCGGATCCCCGGATTCCCCCGGACATCAAAATAATCATTTCAATTCCATTTTCAGTTACCTGTGACGAACAACAAAAGTTTTGAACTTTCTGTGTTGCTACTTTTGAACCACAAGAGACAATTCTGGTCTTCTTTGAAATGCTACATGACATTCCCATTGGAAAAAACTTGCCAATATGGCGTCTTTCGAGGTGGTAGAAATGTTCCGGGGAAAGCCTAAAAGACAGGCCCCCTCACTCATTACTTCCTGGGGTATTCAGATATGTCATTTTCCCTTTTTTAAAAGGGTGTCCTGTGACTTTTGACTTACCCTGTAGTATATACGATGTAAGTGCATTATAAATTAGGAGATACTATTAAAATATTTTATGTACAGTATTTGGACATTTAAAACATTAATAGATTACTATAGATTATACTACATTATAACTGGATGGATGAAACAATTATATTGCACTATATTAAATAATATAAAATGATATTTGTGGGTTTCAAATTGTTATTTTTTTCTTGTAATAATGAGTCACAGCCCTCCTGGTGTGAGTGCACACACATACCACACTTTCATCTGGACGCCGCCTGACTGACCTACATTCACTAAATAAATTCTCATATATACTTTCTGCCACCCTGTATCTTGCTCTCTCTGTAAAATATTTTTCTAACGCCTGTTTTTTTTTTTATAGGTTATGCATGCAATCCCAGAATATATTTTGGTGTGTGATGCCATAAAGCACCACTGGGACTCAAACCCAGATGATAAAGTTCTAAAGAATAAGGTTTAAGATATTATTATTGAAATGCAAAAGAGGTTTAGAGTTTTATAAAATCAGTCAATTTTGCCTTAATATGAACCAAAGTATGGTCTGGGTAAAAACAGAGGCTGTGCACAGACAATTGTACTAATCAGACAACATACTGAACTAAACACACTTGTTGAAGGACATTTATAAGCACTAAAGCTCATATGATTTATAAATCAATAAAATACTGACATTTCATAAAGCATATGGCATTTGAGTTACTGCAGTTGTGATTAGATTTGACCCACGTGGCTTTTGCAGGGAGGGCTCAGATCCAGCCAGTGTAGGGTTTCCTCTGCTGCGAGTGATCGAAGGTTTAGCACACACTCTCCCTGCGTGCGTTTGCGCGGGGTGTGTATCTGTAGTCGCAGCACTAGTGCCGAACTTCGCAGCTGTTCCAAGTTTAGAGTAAAGACGAATGTCTCCATGAAGACCAAGTCCTAAAAGAGAGAGTGGGGATTAATTAGGTAGTTTTCCCCATTTTTGACCCTGTGTTAAATGATCAGGACAAAAACCTATCCTGGAATTTACAACATGCAGGAAGCTCTGAATGGGTGCGGTGGCGTGGGACGATCCAGCCTTGCGTCCCTCACACCTAGAAAATCGTGCCTATGTGATGTCCGACCCAGATATTAGGAAAGATAATATGTGAAAGGCTCTGGCAAAAGCAGGCGATTCTTGCCAGGGCAAGTATTGAGCTATGGCCAGTTCAAGTAAAAAAAAACATTAATTTATTTAGATTTTTCAAAAGTGAGATTTTCAGGAAAATTAATAAAAAATACTTATCTTTTACTTCCCATAAGCTTAGATTGATATTCAGAAAAAAATGTTGCTTTTATACCATGTTTTTGAGAGCTATCCATTCAGAAAAAAAGGCGCAAGGGCAGGAACAACCCTAGATGGGGCACCAATCTATCGTAGGGCACAAACACACAGTCAGGCACACAGTCACACACTAAGGACCACTTTAGAGACACCAGTTAACCTAACACGCATGTCTTTGGACTGTGGGAGGAAACCGGAGTACCGGGAGTAAACCCACTTAGGCACGGGGAGGACATACAGACTCCACACAGAAAGAGGCTGCTCCACCCTGTGACTGAACCCAGGACCTTCTCACTGAGGCAGTGGTGCTACCCACTGAACCACCCATCTCCATCCATCTTTTATAAAGCATTAAGTTCATTTTGTATTTATGCTACAAGAACCTGTTTTTGCTCGAACCCCTCACATATGAAAGTCTTTTCAGTATATTGAATAAGTTTTATACTCAACACCAAATCTTTCACCTGCTCAAACTGTGCAGTCTTAAAATATCGCTCTGTATCAGTATACCCGTATAATTTGATACTCTAAAGGGGCTTAGTGAATGACTATCAGACGTGTGTAAACATAGGAAATATTTGTCACAGGTGAGCTCTACTGGGTGCATTATGTGGTCAGAATAAGGAACGATTATGTAATTAGATAAGAAAGTACTCACAAGAAACGCCCAAAGCATGGAGTTTCCTTTTGTTTCTCTCATTGCTTTTCACTCTCACTGCCCACTGCTCTGTTTCTAACCAGCAACATGTCAAGCTTACTCATTACTAAATGTGTTTGGGCTACCTATCTAAGACAGCTTGTTTTTTCTAAATGGGCGTTGCATTAATTTCGCAGGGCGTTAACACAGAGTTATTACTTTAACATAATAGATAAACAAAGTGTTTGCTTTCGCTTGGTCATGCTTAATATGTAATCACTACTAAATACTCACAGATCTTATGAGGTTTACCTTTAATATGGTACGATAATCAATTTATTTAGAATATTTCTGAAACCATAAAGCTGTCGCAGACAAAAGCGCTGCTTAGTGTGTTTTAAAGGTTTTAAGACGGTGTGTGCAGTGTAACAGAAGGACTGTTTCTTACTGGTGTGGCCTCTTTTACTGAAGTTTTAAACTGCACAGGCTTTGCCATGGTGATGACCCCTTTAAAGCCGACCCTCTGCTGTTCAGCGCTCTCTCTGCTCACACACAGGTCCTTACACTGAAAGACAAACAGATTGTGTTAGAAGCAAGATCTGCATCTCCTGAAGGAAATACTACATCACTTGCAGCATCCACAGCCCATCCATGCCCCCTAATACAAGTCAATGGCTTATTTGAAGACACCAATCTTTTTTAAATGGTTCATACTACACTTGAAAAACACAGTGTGAAAAAAAGGCAGTGATTATGATTTCAGCAGGGGTTTGAGCTGTATTAAGGAAACGTGTAAAAGAATAAGAAGTATGAGAGATAATGCAGTGTTTTGAATGTACTGTAATTAAGATGCAGTATCATTACATGATATGAGTTTGATCATAAATCATTTATTAATTGAAGACACCAGTACTGATATACAGTGAGACAGTGCGATGTGTTTCCAGCCATACAGACATAATTCTCCCAAATGTTCTGTTGCTGAGATGCCCTGATTTAAAAAAAAGTTAAATAACCAATCAACTCTATATTGAATGCGCTGGGGACTTTTGAACGGTAAGGTATTTTCGCACCAAGTTAGTTTTTACATTGAAACTGAATTTATAAGAACATTGCTTATATCAGAAATGAGTTATTGGTTCAGCGGGCAAAAGGCACAACAAAAAAAATAAGTGGATAAAGTGAAAAGAGCAAGGGGATGTTATACAAGAGGGAAACACTGGAGTTAGTGCAGCAAAAGAGCAAGTTAGAGTAAGTAAGAGAAAGAACCGGTGGACAGAAAATGGGTCAGAAGATAATGAAAGCAGAAAGAGAAAGTAGTGAGGGAGTTTGTTAAGAGGCTAGGCGATGTTATTAAAGTCTGAGAAATGGCAACGTCAACTGAGAGGAAAAAAGATACGAAAAATACAAGCATAAAAGAAAAAAGATGAAAAATAAAGAGAAGGGCAAAATGAAAGCAGACGATTGCAAATTACAGAAGTCAAAGAAAGAGAAAGCGGACAGAATAAGACGTGGGGGAAAGAGATTGGGAAGAAAAGGCTGAGACGAGAAAGAGGATCGAATCAAGAGTGATAAAACGGCAAAAAACAGCGAAAAACAAGAAAAGTAATGCTCAAGCTATAAGAAGTGGTAAATGAAAGAGAAGAGCATAAAGATGGAGATGGCAAACAGTAAAACAGCAAAAGAAAAACGTAAAAACACAATGAGAGAAAAGAAAGAAAAAAATACAGAAATGTGACTTTAATGCATTATAATAAAAAAACAGGAATGAAAAAGAAAAGGAAGTCGTCAAAGTGCCAGAAAGAAAGGATAAGAATGATAAAGGGCAAAAAGAGAAAAGGCTGAAAGTGATAGTTTGTTTTTTCCAGCTATGGGACACTGGGTCCATTGAGCAGGACGGGAGGGGGCACAAAGAGACACTGTGTACTGGTGTGTCCCAAAAAGTTCGGCTGTAATCTTACCTGCACCAGTGTGATCCACACCTGTTCCACGGCCTCCTGGTAACTCAGCATCAAACACACTTTCCCCAGGTCCCGTTCCTTCTCGTCGCCCGACACGGTGCACGACTCTGTACATGCACACGTCATGAGAAAATGACTTACACAGGATCGGGTACATGCAGGATCATGTATGTGAAGGGGTGTGTGTCTGTGTGTGTCTTTGTGTGTGTGTGTGTTTATGAAACTAAGGTTTCTTAATCTATGGATCAAAATAAATTGAATGTTATGGACTTTTCTGTGTTTGTAGCATAGTAGGAAATAATTGAAAACACTTTTGGACCTGCAGTCAAACAGTTTAGGAAAGTGGACCAGTAATACAATACAAACATGTTAAATACGATTTCATTTTCGGTAGGTCTGTTTAAAAGTTAGTCCCTGTAGTCTAATTATCCAAAACGATTATCACTACACTTCTAAGACAATTCAGCCATTTAAAAACATGGTTTACAGTTTAGTACTTGAAAGAAGAAAAGGTTAAAGCATGTTCATTGCAAACTAAGTTTAGTTGTGGTTACCTATGCTACGGCTGCTCCCGAACGAATCGTGCATGGAGGATGTGCTGCTCAGGACACTGGTCACTGAATCATAGCGCTGCAAACACAAAGAAAAAACAAGATGAAACATTACTGACCTTCAGGTCAAGTCTTCCCTACTTTTACAGCAGGGCTACAGCGCGGAAAAACGTAAAGGTGTCTATAAAGAGTTCAGACGTTCTGCTCTTTAATACAGAAAATAACAGGCTGTCTAAGTACAATGTCAGAAACACGTAATACACCATCATTTGTGTTTCTCAAGCTACACCCCAGGAGCTGTACAACGAGTTATTTTTGATTACCGGTAGTCACTTATGTAATCACAATCAAACTGCAATCTTGGATAATCTTGCAAAATCTGTCATTTAAAAAAAGCGTTTTATTCTCTTTGTGCATAGTGGTTACAATTGTGTATGTAATTTTTTTTGGTCTGTGGAGAGTCAGTTTAGTTTCTAAAAACAGAATAGTTGTCGTACATTATTTTAATAGTGAGAAAAAGTAGAGTTACACTCCTGAAGAGGTTCCTCCACTTTTTTTCTCATAAAAAAGGCTCTTTGTATTTCCAGCTTCAAGAAAACGCAAGTCAATTTAAGCCTTGACCATCTTCTACTACTATTAACCTCTTATGTCAAATTACACAAAATTACATTAACATGTCAACGATGCCTTTGTCGTTGGATGAACCAATTTTCCTGATGCAAGGAACCGGGCAGATTTTATAACTCCTTTTCTCCTCTCCACCTACTGTATAGTTAAGAAACACATTTTCCACCAAAGGAAACACACCTGGGTGCTCTCAAATTTGACCCAACACATTACTAACCACAATTTTAATATCTTTGCTATCTGCCACGTATGGATCCTTAAGCCAAGGCAGAAGGTCCGCAGACCAGCGAGTGCCTCTGTTCACCTATGGCGACTGACCTTTTGTGTTCACCAGAAAAAAAAAAAACTTCTGCAAGAGCATGGCACTGAGAGGCCTCTGCTGCAGCAGCAGGGAAATGATCCCCATCCAACTGTTCCTCCCTCACACTTGGTGCCTTCCATATGCCAAGTCAGGTCAAAATGTGTCTCCTAACTATATCGTGCTTTTTTACAGCGGAACATTGTGTCAAAGCAGAATTACAACTATTTAAGCCCACAGCCATATCTGAGCAAGAATAGGGTGACAGTGGAAGGGCAAAACTTACTAAATGTTACGAGGGAGAAATCTTGGACAGACCAAGACTCAAATTGACCTGACCAGCCTAGATTAAATATTTACAAATTCTAACTAAACAGTACATTTTAGTAAGATAATAGTATATATAATAAATAAATAATATAGGCATTATTTAATCCAGTAAGCAGGATCTCAGGTTCTTAAAAGCAAATTTTTGGCATGCTTAGTCATCCGGATTAGAGGAGAGCGTTATTGCCCTCTGTTGTGTTAGAGTGAAGGTATTAGGACTGAAAATGTGGAGTGGAGGCGTACCTGGTGTCGGAGCAAGTTTTCAGCCTTATCTGTTTAATTACATTAATTACAGTTTTTAATAAGTACGTTTTACCGTAGCTACAGTTATATCATACTTTTAAAGCACTTCATAACCTCGCCCCTCCGTATATATCAGACCTTATTAATATTACCTCTCACTCACGGTCACTGAGATCATCTGCTTCCACACACCTGTCTGTTCCCATTACACGCCTTAGCACCATGGGGGGTCGGGTGTTCAGTAGCTCTGCGCCTAGATTATGGAATGCTCTACCTCCTGATTTAAGGAACTCTGACTTTCACATTTTAAATCAGGTCTCAAAACGTATCCTTTTAGATCTGCCTGTAACTCCTGATTACAAATGTTACATTCATTTATCCATTTAATTTTATTTATTATATCTTATTTTATTTTATTTTATACTCTCCAGGTTTTATTGTTTTATTACTATTTTGTCTTATTTTACTCCATGTAAGGTGACCTTGAGTGTCAGAAAGGGGCCATTAAATAAAAGTTATTATTATCAATTTAAAATATAGTTATACTAATATATATATATAACACAAAACACAAACACATAACACAAAAACCCACTATCCCTGTGTATCCCCCCAGTTTACCCAGAGTGCTCTTGACTGTATGGCTGTGGAAGTGGGCCGACTGCGTGCGTTCCAGCAAGCAGGAGAGGACGAGACCCCCCTTTCGGTGCTGTTGAAGGATCTGGACACTTCCTGTAGTGACATCCGTCAGTTCTGCAAGAAGATTCGGCGCCGCATGCCAGGCACTGATGCGCCAGGCATTCCTGCTGCTCTCAGTTTTGGGCCTCAGGTTCTGTCTCTGTCATACACAAACCAATAACAGAGACTCTTATAAATATATTACACATGATTGTGCATAGCTGCTGAGTGCATGTATTTGTGCGTAGGTGAGTGAGACGCTGGCTGAGAGCAGGAGGCAGCTGGCATGGGTGAACGCTGTGCTACAGGAAGTGGCTGCATCAGGAGCTCAGCTCGTTGCGCCGCTTGGTGAGCATGAGGGCTTGCCCACGCTTAAATTAGAGGACATGGCCTTCAAAGCAGCTGAACAGGTCAGAGTCCGTGTGTATCTGAGTGAAGGACAGACAATGTTTCTGTGATGCTGGATAACATTAGGTATATCTCTCATTCAGATCTATGGCTCACAGAGTATAAACCCCTATGAATGTCTTCGCCAGTCCTGCAGCATTGTTATTGCTACCATGAACAAGATGGCCACTGCCATGCAGGAGGGAGAGTATGATTCAGAGAAGCCACAGAGTGGGGTAAGTATTTTCTGCACAGTTATGCTCCTCTAAGAAGACAAATGCCATGGGCATGGGCAACATGTGCAACATGGGTGGCACTGTGACACCAGTGGTTAACGGACTCTGCTTGTTTGGAGTTTGTATGTCCTCCTCCATATTCATATCTACGTGTTTACTTCATGTACTCTGGTTTCTTCCCACTTTCCAAAAACATATGTTAGGTAAATTGGTTGCTCTAAATTGCCCCAGTCTAAAATTACCCCTGTATGAACAGTAATGATGTAACTTTGTATCTTGACATGAATTGCCATTGATGCTGATAAACAAGCAAACGAACAATCAAGCAAACAACAAACTAAGGTTGAGATTGTAATAAACCACCCAAACTCAGTTAATAAGTAAGATTTCTGGTTCCTTTTTTTCAAATTCAATTTAAAATGGTTTCTCTTCAATTTACAACTTACATATACTCTTTCGGATAGCTTTAGATATATAATTTGATTACTCGCTGTAGCCTCTTTAGATATCGTTGTGGCTACTTGGTAATACAACCTCAAATCTGAAAGAGTTTTGAAAATCTGAAAGATACTATGGAAAATGTTGTATGGAAAAATAATTTCATTTTATATTCCGAAGGCTACCTTCTGAAGCTAAGCTTTTTGTCATGTGAGTAAACTTGTTGTGTTATAATGGTGCTGTCAGAGTATTTTTTTTAAACTGCAGCAACTTTTTTACAAACACAACATATCTTAGTAACTAAAAGCTAAATGCTCTAAAACATTTGGCAGTTACAGTGGTGACTTTGTTCAAACACAAACTGTCATTATGTGAATATACTAAGCAGTAGTGTTTCAGTTTGAAGTCTGCATGGGCTGAATGAGGAAGTGAGCCATATTCAGCTCATATTCAGACACCTGTGTGTTTGAGGAAGGAACCAACAGCCACCCCCAATTGCTCCTCTTTGACTTCTTGTTCACTCAATGTCAGCTTCCAAGTTTAGAGTTTTAAGAAATATGCATTAAAGTGTGCATTTATGCTGTGCATGTTATATTAGTTACAGAGTACAGAGATTTGTGTGTGTGAGCATGTTTGTGTGTGTTTTTAGATGGCTCCAGTGGAGATGCGTGCAGCTGCACTAAGGGCAGAGATTACCGATGCTGAGGGTCTGGGCCTTAAACTTGAGGACAGAGAGACTGTCATTAAAGAGCTTAAGAAATCACTCAAAATAAAGGTACATGCACATTTAAGAACCTTATCTTACAGGTAAATAGACTCTCAAGCCTGCTCAAGGCTTTTTATGTATTCTGCATGAACTCTGGGACCCAGCAGTTTTCTAGTTATTCCTGAAAGCTTACTGTGTTCAGGGTGAAGAGCTAAGTGAGGCCAGTGTACGTTTGAGCCTGCTGGAGAAGAAGCTGGACAGCGCTTCAAAGGATGCAGATGAACGAGTAGAGAAAATCCAGACCATTTTGAATGAAACCCAGGCTATTCTTAAGAAGAAGGAGAAGTAAGAATATAAATATATTATGATGTATCATGTCAATCAATTTGTAAGCCAGCCCAATTATTGTGATATTTGTAAAAGATTTCATTCATTCATTCAGTCAATAGTTATATTCATTTTTTTTTTAGGAATGTTTAAAGACAAAAACTGCTCAAAGTCTCAGTCGAAGATTTCGTAAATGGCCCAAAACAAGTGTATTGGACCATCCAGGCAATAAGCACGTTTCTATAACTGGCAAGCTGTTTAGAAAGTATGTTTATGCATGTTTACACGAAGTGCTAACTTCTGCTAAAGTAGTTAATTCAGAGACGTCATCAGAGTAAAGCATTGTTGTGGCCCATTAAAATTGCCACAGTAAATCATCAGTTTTATCCTGGATTGCTGAGCAGAACTACAGGACACACCACACAAATTCATCCCAGCCATTACATTTCCCATAATGCTCCAGCATCTCTCCCAAAGGTTTCTTTATTGTTTTTTTTTGCATGGAGCAATGGACATCCATGAATATTTTAAGAAAGTCACACTGTGGGTGTAATGATAGCTTATAGCTATATGTTTTGGCAAGCCACTTATAATTGTGCCCTATGATGGTTTGGTGCCCTGTCTATGGTTGTTCCTGCCTTGCACCCTGTGCCACCGGCTAGCCACCAGCTACCCTGACCAGGGTGAAACGGATAAGAAAATGAATGGATGAGCCTCTGACCCTAAAGCGTACCAAAAGACATATTTAACATATTTAACCACTAAAGCAAAGGCATCCATTTCTTTATTTATTCAACAGTTAGTTTGCATTAACAAAATGAATGCAATTTATAAAAGATTATTTAGTCACCGATTTTTCACATCTCTCTAGGGAATTTGAAGAGACCATGGATGCTCTGCAGGCTGACATCGACCAGCTTGAGGCAGAGAAGGCAGAGTTGAGGCAGCGCATAAACAGCCAGTCAAAGATGACCATGGAGGGGCTAAGAGGAAGTCCTGCTTCTGGCATTGCATCTATCATGCCTGGTGGAATCACGACAGGTGAGAGAAAATGGAAACAAAGCATTGAACAAACTGAAGTTTACGGCACTGAATTACAATCACAAATCAGAAAAAGTGCAGTGTTCCTTACATTTAATTTTTATTTCACTGGATACAGTATGAACCCATAATATTTAATGTTTTGTTTGATCATCTTCATTTTATTTGTTAATAAATTAAATTTCCACAGTTCAGTTGGGATTGGGCAATGTATGGCTAGTAATGAGGTAAAAAACTAAATTTATTATGTGATTTCAAACAGCTGTTGTCAACAAGTGATTATAGCCATGGTTTGGTAAAAAAAAAAGTATTTGGAAAGGTGGAGAGAGGATCTCCAGTTTGTCAACAAATGTGTGAAAAACATATGTAAATGTTTTGTTATGTGGTTTTCAAATGTGGATTTGACTTGTTTTAAATGCATGGACGTCCCTGGAAGGACATTGTCTTGAAGGAATGAATGCTGCTTTAAAATATCAATTTATGTTGCTCACAAAAATTTGTTATTAAATACATTTTTGTGATTTCTGCATTAATGCTACCATCACAGAAGTGTAAATGAACTTTGCCAAGGGCACTGACAGCCTCATTTTATGACTGACCACTGTCTGTCATTTGTTAATAAACATCTAATACCGTATTTCATACCTGCAACACATTCCCAACAAAAGTTGGGATAGTGGAAATTTAGAACTTTAAAACTGAAACTCCAAACTGAAGCTTCAATCCCTCAGATAGAAAGTAATTCAAGAAAAGTAATTTATCAATAGCTTATATAGCCACATTGGCAAGTGATTACTTTGGCAAGCCTTTATAAAGTACAATACAGGGTTACATTCACAAATGCCACTTTAAACTTTACTGTGCAAAAAACAAGCTTCATTTGAACCTTGTCCAGGGGTTGCTTCAGCTCGGTGGCATCTAAGATGGGCCATCAACACAGTGGAAATGTTTCTTGGGGTCAGTAATTGAATCAGTAATTCAGGTACTTTTTGGAATACATAAACACTGTGTGCACCGCACCAAAGACTAAAAGAACTATCCAGATTTGTATCAGCAACAAGTCCAAAAGCCAAGGGTTGTCATCCTATGGGTTTATGTCAGTGCCCCTGGCAAATGTCATTTTCAGTACATTCAGTACAAAAGTACATTCATATTTTAGGGGAACATTAATTTCTTCAAGATGACATCTTTACCACTGATGCCCATGCATTTATCGACAAGAAAATGTAAAACTTTTTCAAAAACGATATCAAATCATAAAAAGTTAGGACTAAAATATGAAAATTTCTTCCAGTCTTACTTTGAGGAAATTTGTATATACTTTTTTAGGAACATTTGTTCTCCCAACTTTTTTTGATTTGGGTTTGTAATTTATTTAGCCCCACCTTCCCCTCCTCAATTTGGATATGCCCACTTCACATTGTTGACATTTCCCACCACATACATTTATGGTGCCTTCACAGATGTGCAAGTTAATCATGCCATGGCCACTAACACCCCCTTCATACCACCAGAGATGCTGGCTTTTGTACTTTGCGCTGATAAAAATCCAGACAATTCTTTTCCTCTTTGCCCTGGAGGACACAACGTCCGTGATTTACAAAAACAACTTGAAATGTGGACTTGTCAGACCACAGGACACTTTTCCACTTGTCAGTCTATCTCAGATGAGTTTGTTGTCTAGGTATTGTTGATATATGGCTTTGGCTTGGTAGAGTTTTAACTTACACTTGTAGATGGAGCGAAGAACTGTGTTCACTGACAATGGTTAACTGAAGTGTCCCTGAGCCCATGTGGTAATATCTGTTACAGAATTATGTCGGTTTTTAATGCAGTGCCGGCATTCAATGTTGGTTTTCAACCTTTCCTCTTACTTGCAGAGATTTCTCCCAGATTCTCTGAATCGTTTGATTATATTATGGCCTGTAGATCATGAAATTCCCAAATTCCTTGCAATTTCACAATGAGAAACTTTTATCTTAAACTGTTGGACTTTTTGCTCCTGCAGTTGTTTACAAAGTGGTGAACCTTGCCTTACTGCTATCAGTAATAACTTGTAAAATGTTGTGAAATGTTGTTTTTGACAATATTGCACACCCTAACAGGTAGCAGACCTCTAAAGCAAGAGCATGCCTCTTCAAGCGTCACTGCAACCATCCTCCATCTTTGACAGTGCCTCAATGGGGCAGTAGCAGGGTAGTGATACTACAAGACACTACTACTTGTAGGCACTTTTTCAACTAGTACTTGAAGCTGCTATTAAACCCTACTAATTGTGTCTGTGGATTGTTTAACCAGGCTCTTTAAAACTCGAGTCTCTGCACTGGTGGGCTACAGTATCTGAGGCAAGAACTTTAATATTGACATAAGGAAAGAGGAAATCAGAATGAAAATGGGGATATTGTTATAGTTAACCTTTCCACCATCTCTTGATCTTTGTTCACTCTTCCTTTCACTGACTCTAATTTCACTCATTATCTGTTTTTCCCTCTGCAGATGAACAGAAAGGTAAATTAGCACTTGTTAATGCATTTTTCTTAGCCCAACACTTTGCATCTCACTGTAGCATGTTTCAGTGTCCTGCATGCAGCACAATAAGTATTAATTCCATGCCAATAGAAAACACAAAGTGCATAAGTTTCTCTCTCTGTGTAAGAATGAATAAGTAATCTGGTGGGTTTGTTTGTAGGTTCTGTAGGAGTTTGTCCTGCTGGAGGTGTACAGGTGATAGATTCACCGTTGCTGACCCAACAGATCGAAGCACAGAGACTCAGCATCAAGCGCTTAAAGAATGAAAACAACATCCTTAAGGTTATTTCATACCTAGACATGCACATGCATTTGTGCATCATAAATAGATATAAACAGTCACACTCCATGAACGGGCCCAATGTTGGTCTCATTTACAGTGTGAATAGTCAAGTGTCAGAATTTTAGTTTTGCGGTGACTGCAATAATATATGGTGAGTCAAAAGACACAGGACACATCACTTGCTGCGTCGTGGACTTTTTGCAAAGGCTGCCAAAACAATTGTTGAGGTTTCTTTGTCGGTAGCGTTGTTTGGATAACCACCTTGTGCCTTGATGTCTACAGTCCTGGTTTCACTGAAATTGGCTATGAGGGATGCAACAATGCTGTGTGAAAATAGTGGTCTTTCTGTGTATTGGTTGTTGAAGCTGCGTTCTCCGGACATCAGAATCTTCAGAATCTTCACCTGTGACAAACCACAAATGTTTTGACATTTTCTTGAACCACAAGAGATATTGCAAATCTGATTGCGGCACTTGATTTCTGTGACAATTCAGGTCTTTGACTTTCTACACCACATTCATCTTCGAAAAAAATTTGCCCTTGATCCAATATGGCGGCCATGTTCTGGGCCTTAAAGATATGCTCCCTCACCCAATACTTAGTGGAGTATTTTGTTTCTGAAATAAGATGGCTTTTGACTCACCCTGTACTATGTCTACACCTATAAATAAAATACTATCATCAGCAAGTGTTTGTACTATGAAAATGTTTCTGCCATCACGCCTCCCTTTTTCTCTGTGTGAATGCTTGTGTACTCAGGCAGAGAAGATGCGTGCACAGTTAGCCTCTCTGCCTCCACTCAATGTGCCGAAACTGAGCTTACGGGAGGGCAGTAGATCAGAAGTTCTGTCTAGTGCCCTATACCGCAAAACAGACCAACTCCTGGAAACACTACTGCAGATGAGCGCCAATATCAAAGTTGTGGATATTACTGGAAAATCTCCAGGTTAGTTACAATAAACATGATCACACATTTTAGTATCTGTACCATTGTCTTAGCAATGTATAATGACCACATATAATTATTTGGCCAAAGATCTTCAACAGTAGTCTCTTTCACACCAAACAGTAGTTGGGACTAATTTGAGAGTACCTGTTTCTGCACTGTCTGTCCTCCCTAGTCTTGGAATCATAGGCTTAGCATGACAGTGTCTTGCTTCCTACCTGGAGTATCATTCTGGTCAGTTATCATGGAGAGGCTCTGTATCTGAACCACCTGCCCTTACAACGGGAGTTTCACAAGGCTTAGTTCTGGGACTTCTTCTTTTCCCTCTATATCCATTTCTTCATAACTTTTTGTGACTGATGACACTCGGCTCATCCTCTCAGGACAGATTTTCAGGTCTCCACCTTTGTCTCAGTATGTTCGGAGCATGTTTTCTCAGGATCTAATAATGAATATCAACTGAAGCGAAACCACAGCAAAACTGAACTGCTTTACATTTTTGCCGATGGGCCCCTAATCTAGTTCTTGCCATCTCCCGGTTTAACTCATTCATTGCTCCTTCTGAGATTGCAAATAACCTTGGAGTTATCTTTGATAACCAGCTGAGCTTCTCTGCTCACTTTTCTAAACTGACCCAGTCATATAGATATCTGCTCTATGACATCAGGAGAGTTTGACCTTCCTTTCCAAGGAGGCCACTCAGATGCTTGTCCAGTTTCTTGTTATATCAAATCTAGTCTACTGTAATGTTCTTCTGGATGCTCTTCTGATCTGTACAATCTGACCCCTGTAAGTCATTCACAGTGCAGTGGCTTGTCTGGTTTTCAATCTACAAAAGTTTTCCTCACTTCACTGGCTTGCTGTAGTTGCCCACATCAAATACAAACCCTGATGCTTGCCTACAAAGCCAAAAATGGAACAGCACCAACTTATCTAAAGGCTCTAATAAAACCACACTCTGTACCTCGTACCCTTAGTGACATGAGCTTGGCTCGACTGGATCCTCCAAGTAAGATGAAAGGAAGAATCAAGATTCTTCGGCATCCTGTCACCCAGGTGGTGGAATGAATGTCCACTGACTGTCCAAATCTCTTGCTGTCTTTAGCACTTAAGTGAAGAATGAAAATGCAAAAAGAAAACTTTTCTTGTGTGTTTGATGATTTTACCTACATCAGAACCTAGCAGCTTCTGGTTGGATTGTGTTTTTAGGCTATTGCTTATTTTATACTAAATTATTGTTTGGCCCACTAACAGGAATACCAAGCACTTTTGTAACTCGCTCTGGATAAATGCATCTGCTAAATGCTGTAAATGTAAATATATGATTGTTATACTATTACTGAAACAACAAATCTTATGGTGCCCTAAGACTTTTGCACAGTGTTGTAAATTCACATGAAACATGTTTGTGCTCATGTACATTTTAATAGTAAGTCCAAGTGCCCAGCTTCTTGAGCAGACAGCCAGACTACAGTCTCTTAATGACACACTCGACAGGCTGAAGGTAAGAGCATACATTCCTTCCAATGATCTTTAGAATGCTCCAGGTCAGGCTGATTCATCATTCAACTCTTTTTCAGGACGAGGTGGCTGAGCATGTGGTGTCCCAGAGGCCCGGTGCACGGGTTTATTCAGACTTTGCCACTTTCCCCTGCACCACCTTCGTGAAGGTAAGCCAGAGGCAACATTCTCATGAGCTGTGAGGAACTCCTATGTTCCTTATAATCCTTATACCTCTTCTCCAGGCTAAAGAGGAGAAGATGAGAGATGAAGTATTGGTTGGTCGTGTGATGGTGCCTTGTCCTCGAGGACAGGAACAGGTTCACCGGCTTGTGCTGTCCCAGTCCCAACTGCAGAGGGTTCATTGTCTGCTTCAGACCTAAACATGACAAATCCTGCTGCTGCATCTCAAAAACTACACTCTGCTTACCGTAGATGTATCTCAGCTTTGCCATCAAACGGACACACAAGAAAAGTGGAGAACAGGCCAGAGTCTGGATCACAGTGATTAGATAGAAGTGTCATCGGTTTGGTATTTATTCAGTAGGGGCTGTTCGCTATTCTTCACTATACTGAGTTCATAATTCGATTTTCTCACAATTATTCATTTTTTTTTATTTCTAAAGTGTAAACAATGCAAAACTGCATATTTACAATTACTGAAAAAGCTTTAGTATTCTGCAATTAAATTAATTGTAACAACTAGAAATATAGATATTTAAGTGCTATCTTAAGTTGAAAATGTTATCATGCTCAATTTGTTGAACACCTTTTTGTGTGTGTGTGTGTGTGTGTGTGTGTGTGCGAAAAGCGGTGTACAAATATCTTTAAACATCCAAAATCCCTTCAGTTTCCACCGGATAATATAAAGGAAGATATGCCGTATATAATGTAAGATTAGATGATGTATTTTTACATATAGTCCATAAAGAGAAGGCATGTGATATGTGCTGGCATGACTGACACAATGTAAATCTTGACTTTTTGCATTGTGACGATGCTTTGTTACATGCCTATTATTCAGTGGTAGGTTAAATGTAGTCAGAGTAACAGACGATACTTTGGGTTTTAAGCTTAATCTCTTTCCACAATGTCTGTAGTGTGGTTTATGCTAAGGGTCAGTGGTTAATGCTTCAGACTATGTAATGAAAGATTGTGAGTTTGAAGCTCAGCTCCACCAACCTTTTAATATTGGGCACCATTGCCACTGCTGCAATTCAGTGGCATGTCGCTCTGTATTGGCCATCTGGAATATCGTAGATAGGGCTTGTTAGGAACTACAAATGACTTTCGTATGTAACTGATTCCATTAACAGTACAGTAAAATTATTCATCTATACAAACAGGACGTAGTAGTTATTGCTGTTACCTCAGCTTTAGAGACCAGGGTTCAGAGACCTGAGTGGAGCTTGCATGTTCCAAAAATGTGGTAGGTCAATTTTTTTTTGAGCGAGTAGGTGTGTTTGCTAATATGCCCTGTGATAGACTAGTGCCCAGTCTAAGGTTACTCAGCCACAGTGGAGATCACATCGTAAACATGTATTTGGAAAATGGTAGGAAACTAGAGCACCCCGAGAAAGCACATGGATGCAAGAAGGACATGCAACCCCCTCACAGGTGTCCAAGTTTGGGACTGAACCAGGGATCTCTGTAGCTGTGTGCTAACAATGGTGACCGTGTGCCATTAAATTAAACAGGTATGGAAAGTGAGTGAGTGAGCACTACATACACTTACTGGCCACTTGATATATTTAATATCTGTACACCTTGCTAGTGACAGGTTGGATCTCCTTTTGCCTTAGTTCTTCATGGCAAAGATTCAACAAGGTGTGCTGGATACTTTGAAAAGATGCTCAGTTGGTATGAAGACGCCCAATTCTTTCATCTTGTTTGTGCCACTTTCCAAATTTGCTAACAGAAATCTAGAACAATCAGACCCCGTAATGTTTTTCCAATCTTCTGTTGTCCAGTTTTGGTGAGCGAGCCCATGAGAACTATAGCCTCAGTTGCCTGGTTGGTCTTAGCTGACAAGAGGTCTTTTGCTGCAGTTGACTTTCTGCCAGCTCGAATCAGTCTGGCTAGTCTCTTATGACCACATCATAAATGTTTTGATTTCACCCAGAGAACTGTCACTCACTGGATATTTACTGTTTTACAGACCAGAGATATGCAGTGTGAAAAATGCAGTAGATCAGCAGTTTCCAAAAAATTTGACCAGTGTGTCTAGCGCCAACAAAAACAAAAACCATGCTTACTTGCCTAAATGCATTAAGTTGCTTGTATGTGATTGGGTTCTATGTGATTAGGTATTTGAATTCATAAGCTGTTGAACAGGTATAAAAAAGTGGATAGTGACTGCATACTGAAACTTTAGAATTGCAAAAAAAACTATCGTAAAGAGTGGCTACAAATGATGATCACTCTTTGTGAAAACCAACTGAGAGGCAACTCTTTGGGGCTATTTCAATATAAATCTGCTACTGGAATTTGCTTTATGATACACTAGTTGTGTCACATTAATGTAAAAACACAACTGACACTACCACAGACATGAGAAACAGGAAAAAAAAACATTAAATAATAATGAGCTCACTGTTCTCTCTCTCAGTTTAAGATCTTTATGATACGTACCCAGAAAGCGTTGTGTGAGGAGATCTCTGTACCTGTACCATAAATACCATTTTGATTCAGACATTTGGTGTTGGGATACATGTACATCCTTGTGCTTGACCCAGATGATCACAATAGATTAGCAGAAAGGAGATGACAACGCATGACAAGGCCAGTGCCGTTTTTGAGAGGGGGAAGGGCAGCTGGAAGAGAAACAAGCAGTATTTGCTCAATGTTCAAGTCAATATACAAGTGGTCTTAAGTAATCAGTGTCTTAACTTATTAACATATTTATTGTGTAAAATGCCTAACGTCGCTTCCAAAGATGTCATTGTGATAAACGTTTGCTGTAATCCGTCTGAAGGAAGCACATCCAGTAGATTGTGCTACAAAGATTAAAATTGCTGATGTAGCATGTGTTGTTTTGTCATTCTTAGAATGTTTTTGAAAAAGACTGTCATATGCAAAAGTCTTTAACAAAGAGATACAGAGCTATTACACTAAGCCAAAACGTTATGAACATAACTGATTGAATAACAATAAAAGTTGATTGTTTTATTTATGTATGATATGACCTGATATGTAGATTAGTGTACAAAAGTCTTATATTGAACATATTTTTGATGTTTGGATCCCAAAATTACAAACTTGTATTTATCAAATGGGGGCAGCACAGTGGCTCGGTGGGTAGCACCGCTTGCCTCACAACAAGAAGGTCCAGGTTCAATACAGGGTGGAGCGGCCTGGGTCCTCCCCGTGTCTGTGTAGGTTTACTCTGGGTACTCCGGTTTCCTCCCACAGTCCAAAGTGCTAGGTTAATTGGTGTCTCCAAATTGCCATTGACTTGTGCATGCAAAACACCCCAGCTGTGTAACTGGAAACAGCTGCACGCCGGTTCCAAGCCCAGATAAATGGGGAGGGGTGGAGAAAGCAATGGCAAACTACTCCACTATCCTGCCGAAACACTTCATGGATCATATTGATGAAGGACAGAAATGTGTGGAGCTCGATGATCCATCAAGTGACCGAGAGTCTGCTGCAACTGTATGGTTATTCTCCCATTCATCAAATAGTCTTTTAAACTGATCTTCATTTCAGTATTTGTGAGCTTTAGCATATTAGCATTTGGACTGTAAGAAGGTGTCCCAATTAAGCTACGAGATGCTGCTGTTGGTCAAATGTAAGGGAACATTTCTAAATACTTTCCACTAAAGCATGCATTAGTTCTGTGTTTTTAGTTTTTTTCAAATATTGAATAATTTTCCTTTATGTTCTTGTTGTATTCAATTGCTCAAAGAGGTCAATAACGGAAACACTAACAACCATAACATCCAAAATGTTTTTCAATTAGCATATCCTCCCTTTTCACTTTCCTGACGATGAGCAAGTTGATTAATGCATTGTTCAGTACAAAGCAAAATATGAGCATATTCTGTTATTATTAAATTTAATGACTCAATGTTTAGTATCAACTACTCCCTGATCTTCAAGACATAATACAACATTTTGGATGAACAAACAACACTCTATTGTACTCTTATTATTACTATTATTAATATGCAGGCAAGGCAGTAAAAAGGTATGTACTATAATCCTCTGGGTTAAACTGCTTAGCTCCTCTCAGTCATTTCAGAGCCGTTTAAGAATTATTACAGAGGAGATGCCCTGCAGATGTTCTGCAGAGATCACACTTAAAGCAAAGTGCTTAGGAAAGTTACGGCTGTGTGTTACTAGTCTAAGCAGAATGTGTTTCTAATCTAACTGAATGATCAGACCACTTGCTATATTGTACTCCTTGCACACAACCATGTAATTCTGTTGATCCTCATGAGTCAGCAGGTGAGCAGTAGCTCAGGAGCACCCATCCGTTTCATCAGCCTGCTTGTCTTGACAAGCAAATACACTTACAGTGCAATGGAGCTCAACTTCTTTGATCAACTGCAAGCTGCACTATTGCAAAGGGCTACATATAATTGCTTAATGAAAATACATAGAAATCCATTATATAGCCAAAGATTTATAGACACTAACAAACATGGGTATTATAATGGCCACTTGTAGGAAGGCTTTCTACTACATTTTAGAACACAGCAGTGAGGTTGGCCACTGATGTTCCAATTCACCTCAAAGTTGCTTGAAGGACTAAAGGTCAGGGCTATTCACAATCGAGCCATGGTTTTGATAATCCACTGAAAAAAACATTTGGCAGCAGACAAATATCTTGATAGTCTGTCAATGGCTGAAACTAATAATCAATTATTTCGATTTTAAATTGCTGAATTACCAATTATGTAGCCATCATCTTATATTAGATTTAGTCTGAGGTTGTTTTATGCATTTGATGAATAACATTGAAGACAATAAAGATTAATACCTTATTCAAACATTTACTGTGATAATGAGCTGTCCTGCTTATGCAAAAGATCAATAAAACTCCACTTTCTTGTTCCTGTCAAAATCTAAAACCAATTACGTGCAAAGTAGCAGCAGAAAATTCGGCATCTTCATCCATAAACATGAGGCGTGTCAAGGTTTCAGCAAAAAAGAGAAAGTTAATGTATGTACAGTTACATTTGAAAGAAGGTAAGCTTTCATCCAGCTCCTCTGCATGTTAGTGGAAACTATTTTAGAAGTCATTGAAAACAGAAAGCAGTTTGAATGTACCTGTGGCACCGACATTAAGACAACGATACAACGTTTAAAACGGCAATGTTTTTTAGAATGTGACCAGAATTGTGTATAATAGTAAATAACAGCTGTATTTTTGTTCCAACTCTATTACCGATTTAAGAGAATATGCATTCCAAAAGAGAAAATGTTACAGCTCATTCCAAATAAAATAGCTTTGAACATTTTTTCATTAATGCTGATGTTTGCTCTGATGATGCTCCAACATGGAGGATTTACTTCCATGCCAACTAAGGTTGGATTTACAAATGGAACAGCCAATAAACTTTTTTGGAGTGAGATACTCCTGCACTTGAGGATTTTGATATTAAGGCTGCATTCACACTTCTGTTACAGAAGTCACACTACGATGTCACTAAACTAACTGACAATAAAAGTAGTTGTCACTTAATGTGGTAGTCACATAACTTGTCAATTAATTGTATCACAGCAGGTTACGGACATTAATTTAGTTGCTGAGGTGGAAACCAATAAAAATGTCTTATTGAGAGTCACTTGGCATTCTGTACAACCCATTATACAGTACAACCACTGTTTGTCATTGAAGATTCCATGCCTATATGTTTCATATAATGACTTAGCAGTGAGTGTGGCTGAAACGGCTGAAACTTTGGCCATATAGTGGAACAAGTAAACTCGTACTTGTTACAAACTCCACATATTCAGTGAGGCCATTTTAAATGTGTTATTATCTTTCTGAGTGTTTTCAGAGTTCTCCCACTGCTTACTTTTACCATGCATACTAAAGACCTCACTCAATCACAGAAATAGAATTCTGAAGACATGGCTGTAACCTAAATAACAGCATATCACAACAGCATATCACTCACTAGTACTGCACTACATAGGAAAAGACTCTTTAGAGCCCTTGACTGAAATGTCCTCTTCGTCAGTGTGTCAGTCTGTCTAATAAACAAACAGTTTAAAGCTGGAACTGTGTTTATTAGAAAACAGACTTGAATTGTGAGTTATGTTAGTGAGGGCAGTGTGTCGCTGTGTTTGTGGTGCTGTCATGCATTGTGCAGGTGTGGCTATCTACAGTATTAAGTATAGGTTATATGACATTGATCGGCCAATCACGGTCACTGGCTGATCGAACACGGAACCTCTAATACTATCAATACATCTTATTTTTAATATTTGTAAACTATAAATATTGTACTAAACTGTAGAACTTACTTGAGCTGATTTAACAAAGTTTTAGAACTAATATTAAAGTCATATTGCTGTGAGAGGTTGAACAATCCAAAAAAAAAGTTTTTCAGTCCAGGATAATGGGGACTCGGGTATAATGAACGATAAGCATGATACATGTGAGATAGCTGATCATATGATTAACTACAATACTTAATTCTAACAAGATTAATTAATAATACAGACACTTTGGGTAAACGTTTCATTATCGCATTTTAATCAAATGAAAGGGAAGCCAGGCTTCCTGTGTTGTATAAAAAGGAGTTGCCTGTGTCACAGCCTAGAATCAACTAATATCTCTCATTCAGAGGCAGATCTCTGTATGAGTGCTTTTAGCCAGCATCGTTTATCTCCCCCTTGTCTTAAACAAGCTATATAACCCAATATCAATAGCCTCCTTGTGAAATTTATGACAAATGGAATTTGGGGACATAGTAGATGGTTTGTCTGGTATAAGCGGAACAGCACACCACAGATGCAGACGTTTCTTTAGAAAAGCTAAAAGAAAAACAGAAGCCTGAAGAGCTGCAAAATAGAGGAAGTACAGCAAAAACTTAAGATTAAACTGGTGCATTCTAAATCAACTGCCAGCTACACAACTCCTTTTCTTCATGTCGTGATAAAATTCCTTTATGTAACAGTGCCAGGTGGCACGCGGTTACAGCATGTTAATTATCTGGTTGTGATATGTCAGCACTGAGCATACGGATCTGGCAAGGCAGCATCCTCACTCAGACAGAATATACACACGCATGAAAACACATACGCACACAAACCACAGGTTTGTCTCACTATCCTTTCCACTAACAATGATTACTGTAGATAATTAATGCTATACAGTGCATCCGGAAAGTATTCACAGCGCTTCACTTTTTCCACATTTTGTTACGTTACAGCCTTATTCCAAAT